>CATIWK010497722.1:0-10919 GCA_949634005.1 Mallotus japonicus
CTATCCTCCCAAGTATAATCTGCTTTGAGTTTTTGGATGTACTTGTTATGTTCTTTTACCACCTTTAGAACTCTCAAAATTGGATGCCAAGTCTGTTCGTTGCATTTTTTAGGATACTCTGAGACTCAAAAAGGATACCGATGTTATGATTGGGAAGTAAAGAAAATAAGGATCTCTAGAAATGTCATTTTTTTTAAGATACTATCTATGTTTCTACTTCCTCTCCTTCTTTGTCATCTTTACATTCATCTGTTCCTTTGTCTTATTTTCCTAACCATGTGCAGCCTGTCTTGACTTACCACCGAAGACCTCGAGTTCCCCCAACTATGCCTCTACCATCACCAACTCTAGACTCGGGTAATCTTTCTTCCTCTCCTCCACCTGCCTTATCCACTTCACCATCATCCTCACCCATTGCACCACCATTACTGCCTGCTTCACCACCAACTCCACATGCTTCACCACCAACTCCATATACTTCACCACCATTACCACCCACTGCACTGCCCCTACTTCGATGATCCACTTGTGTAATTAAAGCTCCTGATCGTTTTTGTTTATTTACTACACTTGATCCATTTTCTATTCCTCGATCTTATAAAGCAGCAGTAAGTGCAGAATAGTATAATGCTATGGAAGAAGAACTCAAGGTATTGGAAAATAACCACACATGGGAAATGGTTCCTTCTCCTATAGATCATCCTATGGTAGGTTTTCGATGGGTCTATACTATTAAAGTCAAGGCTGATGGTTCATTAGATCGTTATAAAGCCCGTCTTGTAGCTCAAGGCTTCAACCAAGAACATGGCATCGATTATGATGAGACTTTTGCTTCAGTTGCAAAAATGACTATTGTTCGCACTTTGATAGCAGCAGCTACAATGCAAAATTGGGACATCACCCAAATGGATGTCAAAAATGCTTTTCTCAATGGTGATCTATCTGAGACTGTTTATATGCATCCACCACCTGGCTATCCCACAGCATCAAATATGGTTTGCAAATTATGTAAGGCTCTTTATGGTTTGAAACAAGTACCTCGTGCATGGTTCTCCAAATTAAAAAGTGTGTTGCTAGCTACTGGTTATCAACAGAGCCACAATGATTACTCCTTGTTTATCCATTCCACTCCTCAAGGCAAGGCCTTTATTCTCATCTATGTTGATGATATTTTAATTACTGGGGGTGATCATTCTCAATGCCAACAGCTCAAGAATCTCCTTCAATAATCTTTTCTGATGAAAGATTTATGGTCTGCTGTATATTTTCTTGGGATTGAGATTTCTAGATCTTCAACTGGCTATTTTCTTAGTCAGTGGAAATACACTAAAGACCTTATTGGTTTGGTCAGTCTTATTGATGATAAAGTTGTGGATACTCCACTTGAGCTCAATGTCAAATATAGTCACACTGATGGAGAACCACTCTCTGATCCAGCTCTTTATCGCAGTATTGTTGGTAGTCTAGTATATCTCACTGTTACCAGACCTGATATTGCCCATGCTATGCACATAGTCAGTCAACTTGTGTCAAATCCTCGTATCTTACATCTGACTGTCGTTCACCGTATCATTCGTTATCTTCGATCTACCTTGACCATGGGTTTATATTATCCTTCTACCTCTTCTCCAGTGTTAAAACCCTTTTCTGATGCTGACTATGTAGGCTACCCGGATACTCGATGCTCTACCACTGGATATTGTGTTTTCCTTAGTCAGTCTCTTTTTTTCTTGGAAGTCCAAAAAGTAACCCACTGTGTCCAAGTCTTATACTGAAGCGGAATATAAAGTAATGGCATCAGCTTGTGGTGAAATCATTTGGCTACAACGATTATTACTAGATTTTGGCATCTTACTAACGTCCCCCACTCCTTTGTACTGTGACAATGAAAGCGCCGCTAAAATTGCTAGTAATCCATTTTTTCACGAACGTACTACACACATTGAAGTGGATTGTCATTTTGTTCGAGAGAAGTTTGAATAGGGTCTTATTGTTCTTCCTTATGTTTCATCTAAAGATCAATTAGCTGATTTCTTTACAAAATCACAAACCAAGTCTTCCCACAACTTATATTGCAACAAATTGATGTTGTTCCCTCATCAGTTTGAGGGGGAGTATGAAAGGAAAGGACAAAAATCAAAGCGATTCATAATCAAATGATGTAAATATGTATCAATTATCTGCTGTAATTATGCCTTGTTTATTGGACATAATTGACTTTGTACAGTATAAATATAGGGTTGTTGCCCAAGAATAAGATATCGAAAATCATTTTCATCTTTTCTCATATTTTCTCTTTGTTCATAGTCTTCTTTATTCATAATCTTCTCCTGGTATATGGCAGCACATGCACAGTGATGCTGCTAACTATAGCTTTTTATCATCAGAATTATTTATTTTGCACTATCAGTAATTATAATTGCAAATTAATTTACTAATGAATTTTGCCTTGATATTAGAATCATGTCAAGAACTGTGAAGTGTTCAAATTCTAATGCAGTTAGATCATTTTTTAAAAAAAAGCATCTTATTAAGTTTTGATTTTAATGGTTTTGCTGGCAGTTTTAAGTTCTTAAGGTGATTTTGATCATTTTTTTTGTTGTTTATAGCAAAAATTATCTTTTTTTAAAAAAATTCTGCTCAAGGAAAATATGAATTTGAGTTGTAATTTTGAATTTTAATTTTTTCTTAATTTTTGTAATATTTTTCTTAGATTTTTAAATTGAATTTTGGTGTTATGATTTTCCTTTTTCATAATTTTCTGCTTTGATTGAGAATGGATCCCCTCAAGTCTTTTTTTCCTTCATTTTTCTCAAATACACCCTTAGATAATTTTTTTTTTTTTTTTGATAAAAATTGAAGAGAAACTACATCAGATGGTGCACCATGGCATCCTAGCTAGACTAGCACACCAATAGCACCTACATCACTTGCAACCCTCTCCTGAAATATTATTAAAAAATAAGAGAACAATACATCAGAATTCAAACAACCCATTAAGGGCAAAAAACAAAAAGAAAAGCAAAAATAAAAATGACAAACAGCATGGAAAAGAGCCTATTGAAAACGATAGCTATGTCTTCCCATGGCATCACGTTGCATTAAATCTTGGCATTCAGCAGGGTACGTTGGCCACCATGTTTCTTCTTGTAAGCCAATTGCCAAATTAGAAAGTTTGTCCGCTATTTGATTGCCTTCCCTCTATATATGACTCACATGGATCTGCATGCGACTAAGTAACAGAAGACACTCCTCCCAATCAAAACGAAGAGGCCATGGGACTGCAGCTGAACGTTTTTGCAACAACTGAACAACAATCAAGGAGTCACTCTCTATCCAAATCGGATGTGGTTGCAACAAAGAGGCTTTGCGAACGGCAGTCATAACAGCAATTAACTCAGCTTCCAGAGCGTGACGAATACCAATAGGAACAGCAAATGAGGCTAAAGAGTAACCGCAGCAGTCATAAATAATCCCACCTAGGGGTGTGCAAACCTTTCCATTTGACCGAACTGACCCTGTTCGGTTCGGTTCGATTTACAAGAGTGGCATTTTCGATTTTTGAACCGAACTGAATTTCTGGTTCGGTTTTCTACTAAAAAAATTCGATTAACCGAATTGACCAAATTTTAATGATTTTTTATTTTTTTATTTTTAAATATTATAATAATGTAACAAAAAATTAAAAAATTGATATTTTTGAAAAATTTTGATTGGTTTAGGTTAGGTTAGGTTAGATTTCAGTTTGATTTTGGTCTGATTAGGTACGGTTCGGTTTTACTATTGGTTTGGTTCGGTTTGATTTTAATTTTGGTAATTTGGTTAATTCGGTTCGGTCAGAAAATACCTCAAAACGGACCGAACCGACCGAATGCACACCCCTAATCCCACCCATACCTGCATTAACTGGCGAGCCTCTAGCAGCATCGTCAGAATTTATTTTAAGCCAATCTTGAGGTGGAGGCAACCAAAAGACATGAGTTAATTTCGGTGTTGGCCTAGGAATACCAACTATGTGAAAACGAGAAAGAATTATCAAATCCGAAACATAATTATTCATGAATCCACATTTAAAAACTTCAACCTCCTTCATTGATCTGCAAATAAAACGAATTGCAAAAGAAATGGGATGATAAACCGATTTGAAAATAAGCTGGTTCCAAGAACGCCAAATAATCCAAACAGTTACTAGAAATCCTGCTCTCCATAAATGCCAAAGTTGAGGAGATAGATGAACATTCCAAGCTGATTTAAATAAATTAATGGAACCATGAACAATATCAATTTTCACCTGAAACATACTGCATAATACAGACCAAAGAGTGACTGCAAATTGACAATGTGAAAAAATATGATCCATGTTGTCCTCATTTTTCACACAGAACGAACAGCGTAAAGGTAAACAGAAACCTTTTCTAGCAAGAACGTCCTCTGTTGGAAGCCTATGAAACAAGGCACGCCAAAGTAAAAAAGATTGAGATGGGGGAAGATAGTGTCTCCATAAATCTTTCCCCCAAGCTACTTTTGGGGAAGGAACCCGATAAAGATGATAAGCCTCCTTGCAAGATAAGAGGCCATCCGAGGAGCCACGATATACAAAAGTATCATGAGGAAAATAAGATGACTTAATAGACCGAATATCATTGCATCTATCTAGAAAAGCATCTTCAAAATTCTGCAAAAAATGCCATACCCCATTCACAAAAACATCCATAACCTTAGTTCGAAGCCCAGCTCTCAAATTCAAAGAAATACCAAGTTTATCTGTAATAGAGTAACCCAACCAATTATCAGTCCAAAAATCAAGATTAGAAGATGTACCAATTAGCCATTGACAGTTCTGATTTAAAACTGAATAACCTTGTCAAATTGAGGGCCAAATGGAAGAGAAAATATGCGAAGATCGTGTTATCTTAGAAATGGACAAAAAATGTGATCTAAGAAAAGAATAGACAAAATCGTGATCATAGTGAACATTCCAAGCAAGCTTGCAAAGCATAGTTGAATTCAAACAATGCAAACGCTTTAAACCAAGGCCACCTTCTTCTTTAGGACGACAACAATCATCCTAATTCACAGTTACTAATTTTTTGCAAGAAATGGAGCCTGTCCAAATGAAATTGCGAATGGCTTTCTCTAAATAATGAAGAAGAGACATAGGCCATTTATAAACCATGAATGAATGGAGGAGAGAACCATAAATCACAGATGTTACTAAGGCAGTCCTTCCTGCCATGGAGAGAACTTTTCATTTCCACTTATCAAATTTGGAAAGGACTTTATCTGCTAGAGGATGAAGCCAACGCCGACGAGGAATACCCTTAAAAAGAGGGACACCAAGATATGTAAAAGGTAACAATCCACGCCTCGTACCCGAGATAGCAGTTAAAATATTGGCTCTAGCAGTGGAAACAGTGCTGCCAAAAAATATTTCAGACTTACTCCAATTAACTCTCTGACCATAAATATCCCTATAAGAATGGAAAAGCCTAGAGATATTCTGAATATTCACTTTACTTGCACGACCAAAAATCAGAATGTCGTCAGCATAGAGTAAGTGAGAAGGACAAGGGGAACGTCTATTACCAAAAATCGAGGTAAATTTGGAATCATCCACCATCCGAAGCAATTTCCGATTAAGGTAGTCTTCATCAAGACAAAAGAGAAGCGGTGAGAGGGGGTCCCCTTGACGGACCCCTCTAGTACAAGCAAAATATCCATGAAGATGGCTGTTAATGGAGATAGAACGACGAGCAGAGTTGAGAATGGCAACTATCCAACCGCGAAATTTATCTGAAAAGCCAAAGCAACAAAGAACCTCCAAAAGAAAAGGCCACTCCATTGAGTTAAAAGCCTTAGAAATATCAATCTTAAGGGCCATGTTACCACCAAAACATTTAGCATCTAGGAGATTGATAGTTTCAGAAGCAGCTGCAATACAACTTTCAATTCTACAACCTTTTATAAAACCAAATTGAGGAGCAGCAATAACATCCATAGCAACAATAGACAATCTATCCGTAATTATTCTAGCAATAATTTTATAAATAAAATTACTTAGAACAATTAGTCTAAAATTCTCTACTTGGGAAGCATCATTCAATTTGGGGATGAGAGTCATAATACTAGCATTCACTCCATTAATCAACGTACCCGATATGAAGAAACTACGAACTGCTTCACAAACATCTTTGCCAACAAAATTCCAGCAATATTTAAAGAAAGCGCCATTAAAACCATCAAGTCCTGGAGAGCTACTTGGGTCTATATCAAAAACAACATTGCATATGTCATCGAAAGAAGGGACTCTACAAAGCATTGAATTATTATCATCTGTAACAAGTCTTGGAATCACATGCTGCATATCAGATAAATCATGAGAATGATGCTTAGAAGAGAATAAAGAAGAAAAATAATCAACTATATGCTGACTAATAAGAGACTCATCTGTAACAAGAGAATTATCAATAATGAGGCTATGAATGCCCATTTGAGGACGTCGGTGCAAGAGCAAACTATGATAGAATTTGGAATTTCGGTCCCCATCAACAAGCCATCGAATTCGGCTTTTCTCCTTTAATAAGGTTTTCTGGTTTTTAAGATGGGTAGAAAGAGTTTGATGAGTTACCATTTCCCTTGCATGTAGAATCTCAGAAAAACCTATACTGTCAATTTCATTTTGTACCGAGAGTAACTCCTGTTTAGAAGCCGAAATTGCTAGATCAACATTGCCAAAGACTTTCTTATTCCAAACACGAAGAAAACCACATAATAACTTAAGCTTTTGGCAGATGACAAACATTGGGTGACTCGAAATTACCAAAGAATTCCAAAAAGAACTCACAGCCGAATTAAATTCCTCATGAGATAACCACATAGAATGGAAACGAAATGGGAGCTGAGGAATAGTGGAAAGTTGCTGACAATAAAGAATAATGGGATTATGGTCTGATTAATGGCGCACAAGAGCATGACAGTCAATAAACCGCCAACTTGCCAAGGAAGATGTATTGCAAAAAGCTCGATCCAGTCTGATATCCATACGATCTGACCCTTTCCGATTATTTGTCCAAGTAAATAAAGGGCCTTTAGTATCCAAACAAGTCAAGCCACATGAAGACATTGAAGAAATAAATTCAAAACAAGAACGTCTTGAGGGGGGACGACCTGTTTTCTTATGGGCACCAAAGCAAGTGTTAAAGTCACCCAAAACAAACCAACTGGAGGTGCAAATAGAAGATAAGTGCAAAAGCTCATTCCAAAGAATTCATCTACTAGTAGAAAGCACATTTGCATAAATACCGGTTACATGAACCACAATGTTAGAGAAAGAGAATTGAACTGTAACTTGTTGATCCGAACTAGCAAGCAAAGTGACGTTGCCAGCCCCAAACTTATTCGAAACTAGAAACCAAAGAGTAGGTAAAGCTGTAGAATTAAAAGTCACCAAAGACATGTCTAGAGATCTCCAAACAAAAGAACTAACCGAGTCAAAAGAGACTTTAGGTTCAGAAAGACAAATAAAATCTAGATTGTGAGATTTATACAAATTATAAAGAAAGCGATGAGTGGCTTCATTGCCAAGGCCTCTACAATTCCAATATAAAACCTTTATTGGAAAGAACATGATGAAGCCCGATTAGTAGGCCTTTTACCTGTCAAGACTACATGGGAAGAAGATTTTTTATTTTTTTTATGAGAGACCTGCTGCGAAGAATCTTCTTCTTCAGTTTGATCAGCCCATGTCTGATTAACAACTTGGTCTTGTTCCAATAGAGCATTGCGTTGTGTAGGAGAAAGAGAATCTGCACGTGGTGACGTAATCGAGTCATTACCCTCTATAGGAAGGGCCATGAAGTCGACATGATGCACGACATTATCCTTATCACTGTCCTTTTGTAAGTTCTGGGTTTCCGCATCTTTAGATGAGCTGCGTTCATCTGAACCAGGCAAAGGATCTAACGAAGCAACATTTTCTAAAACATTACTATCCCGAAGATGGTCTGCCAGGTTAATAGAAGTATCGCGTTGAATACATTCAAAAGGTTTATTCAAGGGTACAGAGGCATCAGTTTGAGGTTTCCTGCGCCATATAGTGCGCACGCGAGAACGTCCTCGTGTTGGGGAAGCTGTTTTCTTGTCAGTGACCTGCTGCTTAGGAGGATTATTAATCTGGCATGAAGGACTATCGTGGCCAATGGAATGACAGGTGGTACAAAACGAAGGAACATTTTCATAAGTGACCTCAATATCGTACAGTGATCCTTCACGATCTAAAACCAGATTGTTATGCAACGGAGTGGATAAATCAACGTCAATCAAGACTCTTGTAAAATGGCCAAAATCCCCATCTAAAGTTGCGCGATCAATTCTCAAAGGGACACCAATATTTTTGGAGATGTCAATGAGAAGTTGGGGATCCCATAATTCCCATGGTAAGCGGTAGAACCTTGTCCATAACTGGGTGGTTGAGGTTTTTTCCTGGAAAGGATCAAATCCAGGAGTCCATCGTTGCAATCGAAGAATACCAGGCTTCAACAGAAGGGAACCTCATCCCTAAATTAAATTCTTATCCTGAGCCGAAAAAAGTAAAACTTAAAAAAATCCTCTTCCAAGCGATATTAATCGCCATTGCGATTTCAAAGTCCAAAGAGAAGATAACCTCTCCTTTAATTTGTTCAATGTCCATGGTTTATCACCCTTGTTTAATATGATCCTGGCAATCAAACTATGTTGGCACAAAGCCAAATGTTTCCTGTATATATCAGGATTAATTTTGACAGCATGGTAGGAGCCTGATTTCATGGCCGGCACCTCAACAGCCGAAGGCTGCAGAGGAAGAGAGACAGCATTATGCAAAACAGCGGCATAAGTTTTCACAGCCGAAGCTTTTCCCAACGAATCAGTCTGAGAGCATGGAACAGAGGCGCAGGGAGCAGATCGTCGAAAAAGGTCCGCATGGCTTGGATGATCATCAACAATCACCTTTGCCGCAGGCAAAGAGTCGTCAGCAATCTCAGGCGGTCTAAACATCCTGATAGACCCTTAGATAAATTAGACCTCATTAAAATTCATCCAAACGCTCATATTTATTTTCAAAGTTAAACACTAGAGAGAAAAAAAAAATTCCCCTTAACTCTTAATATCCCCACCTAAAAATTAAACCTACCAAACTCTGTTAGTAATTTTTATTAAGGTAAATAAAAAAAATAAAAAAATCAATGAAGAATTTTTTTTATTTCCCAATTTTTCTAACCTATTGATTTTTATTTTTTATTTACCTTAATAAATTTACTATTTACTTATTAATAATTTGAATAATTTAAAATAATAATAGAGTTTGGCCGGTATATATTTCTAGGTGGAATTATTAAGAGCTAAAAAGAAATAGTTTTTTTCCTTAAATGTTTATCTTTGAAGATGAAGATGAGACCTTGGATGAATTTCAATGAGGTGTAATTAATTCATTTAAGAGTGGACTTGAGAAAAATGGAGAAAAGAATTTGAAGGACGCTACTGCCGTTTTGATTATGTAATAGAGCACTATATTGATAGATCTACATCACGCAATGGTAACTACTGAAGAAAGTTAATAGAATTGGTTCCACTCTTTAACTTTTCAGTCTCATTATCAAATTCTCCATTCAATATTTTATTACTTATCTCTTATTTGATATAAATAAATTTATTTGATTTAAATGAAAATTTCGTACAATTTATTTCTAATTCCTACTTTTTTAATTTTGTGTGAATAATTATTACTGAATTAAATTTTTAAAATTTTAAAATGAATTCATATTTTAAAATATTCATTTAAACCCAATATACTTCATTTTTAATAATTCATTTTAAAATGAATTATATTTAAAATTCGTTTAGAGATAAAATAAATTTATTTTTTGGTGGAACAAACCAAATAAAACTATATATTTTTTTTAATCAAGCAATAGAGTTATGGATATTATAATGAATAAAATTTTATCATTTTTTAAAAAAGGGAGGAAAGTTGAAAATTTGTGTTTCCCTCCGACTTTTAAAATATAGAAACTAAGCACGTCAGGGTGATTTGGCATTCGATAATCTTGAATTGCATAGAAAACTAAATTTAATACTGAAAATGCCTTCGATATTAGAAAGTAGAAGAATGGGATGCATTGCATAGAAAACTTAAATAAAAATGGTGAATGGAAAAGGAATATGAGAGATTCATTGGAAATAAATATGAAAACAATTTATAATGGAAGTATAAATGAACAAGAATATAAACATGAAATTGAAATTGCAAATAAAAAAAAAAACTGAATTGATTGTTGTTGAAGATTGTTATATTTGAAGCTTTATTGAATGATTGATTGTCTTGTGTTGCGAAAATAACTCTACCTTATCTTTAACTTATCCCCACTAAAAAGTTTACCTTACCTCCACTTTCTAACTTTTAAAATCTTAGGGCTAACCACTGCCTTCCTGCCGTAATTAATTAAGTAAATACACATATAATTAGATCCTAGACCTGTATACATTCATGAGCTTTGTCTGAACATATTATAGGTGCAAACAATTTGTTATTGCAAGTCTTACAGAGATTATGCTAAGATGGAAAAAAAATATAAAATTACTATAACATTACACAAGCAGATGTGGAAAAAAATGAAAATTCATTCAACATAAAACATGATGGTGGGTGGGACAGTGGAATGTGGAGGGATGTTTAGGTGCTATTTTAACAAAGAACCAAGTGCAAATTGCTGACAAGTTGGTGCAAGTATTATTTGTAGGGTTATTTTTGCAATAGGCCCATCTAAAAGAATTGAAGAGCATGTTAGGGTATGTGCTAATGTTGTGGCTGGCAGTGGCATTGGCAATAACCTGCACAGCCTTTGCCATAGCCAGAATTAGCTGTAGAAGTTGAAAGAAAACCA
>CATIWK010497963.1:0-13796 GCA_949634005.1 Mallotus japonicus
TTACATTCTTCTTTCAATCTCTTGTTTTGGGTGAGTTTTTACTCAATATTAGAGGTCAAACACTTTCAAAAACACCTTTTTGATCCCATTGTGTCTTTATTATTGGGTTTAGGACTTTAATTTCTTTCTCTTATTGAAAAAGTCTATTTTGTGTGTGATTCAAAGACTGATAGCTAGATTGGGATGACAAACAGTCGGTTGGCTATCCACGTCCCAATTCTGACTAAAGGCCTTTAAATCTAACCAAACATGCTCCTTAAGTCGGCTAGGCACATCCAAATCCGATTAAACAGGTTAACATGTCAGCCATTCACTTTTCTTGCTCAAAAATGACTCCAAAGATAGTCCTAAAGGAGTAGTCCTAAAGGCTTCAATGCTTTCAATGATGCTTATACATCATCTAAATGAGCCTCAATAGTCCTAAGATGATTGGATTTCATTTAATTCTTATTTATTTTCACTTTCAAATGATTTTTCTTTTAATTTCTACTCTCATTTTCAAGCTTATTTAATCTTCTTACTCTCTTGTGTTTTGAAAATGGCTTTTGGTTGATGATCAAAATCAAGGTGTTTACTTTTTGTTTATGATTATGATTGTGTGTGTTTAATTCTATTTCTTATTATTGTACTTTTATATAGTTGCATTGATCTTTGATTTTGTTAGTTTTATACTCGCTTGTGTTTAATCTTTGTGTATTGATTCTTTATTTGTGTTCTTTTTATTTCTTGATGTTGATTATGTATAAGATTTGAACCTTGCCTTATGTGTATTTGTTTTTATCATGTGATTATTGAGGATCTTTATGACTATTGCTTGTAAGAACTAACCTTTGTTTATTATGTTTTATAATAACTTTTGATCAAGTTTCTTATGTATATTACTTGTTGATTATTGCTACTAACCATCTTTTCTTGTCTTATTGATTATGCATACTAACCTATCTTTTTGTCTCTTGCATTTATATATATCATGCATTCTCATTTGCTTGTTTGCATACTACATGCTTAGTTGTATATCACTACCATGTATATGCTTCATTTTAGATCCTTTAATGCATTTTGCATGCACCTCGATTTGCATCATTATCATTCTTGTATGCACCTAAAATTTGCATGCACCTGAATTGCGTCATGCATCATATGCATTTGCGTGCACACTAGACTTATTTTTTTTCTATAAAATTAGCAAATGCATCAGATAGTGCACCAAGGCATCTCAACTAGGCTGACACACCTCTAGCACCTACTTTACATGCATCAACCAAAAATTTATTAAATAAAAGGAATAAAGTAACAAAAAAACCTCATGAGAGGCAGTATTAAACCAAACAGAACCCATACTATCTAAAAAAATATTTTCCCATCCCATGGCATCATGAACTAATAAATCATTACAAGAAGTCGGATATGAATTCCACCAAATGAGATTATCACACGAGAAAGCTATAGCAACCAGTTTATCAGCTACTATGTTTCCCTCACAAAAGATATAACTGACATGATACGGAGCCATGCAAAGAATCGAAATGCAGCTGTGCCATTCTTGTCGAAGAGATCGAGGAACATGCATATACTTCTTCTTCAATAAATCAATAATGAACATACTGTCACTTTCAATTCAGAAGGTAAATAAATTACGTTTAAATGCCAGCTTGATAGCAATCATCACCGCCTTAAGCTCGACTTCAAAAGCAAACCTCCAGCACCGGCAAGGCCTGGACAACCCTTACCTGAACCATCAGAGTTTAGCTTAAACCAACTTGGAGAAGGAGGGAACTAACAAACTGAACGAACTTATTAATGATTATGTAAATCATGCATTTACATTAGTATCCTCTGTTGCATCTTATATATATATCTTGATATCCAATCTAAAAGCTCTCAATCTCTCAAGCTACTAACATTACTAACTTTAAAAACTTCTACTAACTCTTACTCACATTTATTTTTATTGTCATTTACTTTTCAAGCACTTTTATTTATTGTTTATTTTTATATATTGCTTATATTTCACCAATTCTCAATATATATATATATATATATATATATATATGTATATATGTATATGAAGAAGAGGGGTTTTTCTTTTGGCAGAAAAAAATTGACAAAAAAAAAATAATTTCCTTTGGTTCTTTTACATTTTGTTTCTTCATTTTTTTTTTTTAGAAAACAGAAGTCTTTTGAGAATGAAGTAATTAAGCCAGAGATACCAAAAACCATATCTTTAGACTCAATTCCTTAATATGGTCAATCACAATTATGAGGAGCAATCAATACAGTATCACACTTCATCCTTTTCTTCTTCACTTTCTTTTATTTTTATTTTAATTTGATTTTATTTTCATTTTTCTTTCTTTATTTTAGATTTCTTTCTAATTATTTTTTTTGTTTTCTATGTTTTTTTATTGATGGCCGTGGTGGGAGTGACATGAACTATAGAGGAAATCACGTGATTGAGTCAATAAGTAAACCAACGAAGATCCATAGAATGCCATGGATTAAAGGCATGTTTTAATTATTACGTAATTTTTAGATTTCTATATTGTTTTGTGATTTATTTTATTTTTTATTTCTGTATTTTTTATGGTAGTTTTATTATGTATTTATTTTGCTTTTGGGCTGTAATTATTTTTGTATATAGATGTTGTAATAGCCCCGATAATGGGAAAATAATGAAATATTTATTTTTCTTTTCTTTAAAATGGATTAGTAAATTAGGTTCAACTTGGTAAACCCTAATTAAAATCAACAGTGGTAGTAGATTTAATTAGATTGCATGTAAAATATTAGATTTAGAACACAGTGTATATGTTTGTTTTTATTATTTGATGCGATTATTTGGGCTTTATGTGTTTTCCATATCGTTTTGAGCTCATTAGCCTCCTTTTAGGGTTAACTCATAAAATAGGCCCATTAAAATTGGGAGTAGCATAACTCTTTTAAGCCATAATTGAGCGATTACTTCAATAAAAGACTTGGTGAGTGCACCAACATTTAGGAGATAAGGCTATGAGTGGGATGTTATTTCAATCCTTGTTGTCTTGCAATCATTAAAAAAATGATAGAAAGAATATTGCCTCAACCCCGCAAGAGCAACATAGGTGCGAAAACTCCTTGAGCTTACATCAAAAAAATTCCACCAAGGGCTAACCCATTAGACATCCTTCTCATCCAAACTATACATCCAAGCTACCCATTCTTCTTTCTTGTTAAACCTCACCAAAATTCATCTTCTTAAGAAGTGATTAGGCCTATAATTTATAGGAAAATTAGGGGGCATCACTACCTTCAACTTCTCTATAAGCCGAACCTACAAAACATAAACACAAAATCGCATTAAAGTTGTGTAAAGCATAAAACCAGCTATCCTAGGGAAAATTGGCTGTTGAAGCTTCAAATTCGGCTATTCATGCCTCTCAAACCAGCTATCCATATGGCAAATCCTACTATTCAGGCATGAAATTTGGCTATTAATCTCTGGTGCCTAAAAATCGACCCTTACTTGCAAAACTAACACACTTCCACCAAAGTGAGCATTCTTATAAGCCTTAACCTTGTCCAAACCATTCAAAATATTTGCTAAAACCACTGAAGCAACCAATTTTGGTGTCAAATTCCTCTCAATATTGATTTGACTCAAAATAGATAATACCCTTCCATTCATAAACCTAATGTGCTCTTGTGATATTCAAGGAGATAGTATTCAAGAATAATGCTCCCAATGATAGGAATCAAATTGTAAGAACCAGGATTTGATTGAAGATCCATCTAAAAGAGATGAAAAAACCTGAAATAAGACAACCATTAGTTTCACTGTTGCTCATGCCAAAAAGGTGAGTTATTGCATGAACAATTACTAGGTCTAGATTCGACATGGCCATCTCTTATTGAGGGAATATCTTTACACCTAAAATTGCTGAGAATTCTTCAAAAGTAGGGCATAACTCCATTTTTTCTAAAGTGAAACACATGAAGAGTGGGCTCCTAAAAGGTGAGAGCACCATGAAGGAAACGATAGTCAAGCTTTAGGTTCAAAAAGAACTTGAGATGATGGAGGTTATATGTCTTGAGGTGTAATGAATCTTCATTTGTGAGAGTGTTGACGAAACTTTGAATAAGAGATTTGGTGTTTTTGATGCTCATCGTGGCTAAGAAAAATAAGAGAGCTTGAAGAGACTAGAAGTGTAAAGAATGCTGCGGGTAAGAGCATAGATGCCTTCTACTTATGAATAAGGATGAACTTATAGTCAAAATAAAACCCTAGGGTTACCGTTTACCTGTTGGGTAGTGTGCTTTGGTCAATAACCAATATGGGGGACCAATGTGGGGACTAAAAGATAATGTTTAATTTTATTGATTAAATGGAGATTATGTAGGGACCACAAGATAACTAGGATCTTATCCACATTCATGTCTTTACTAAGGACCAAATTACAACATTTTTAAAAAATTTTGTTCATTTCCTTTAACCCTTTTTGTTAAATCTAAATTCTTGTTCATTACCCTTTTACCTCATATTTTGAATTTTGTTTAGGGTTTTATTATTAAATTTTGAGAATAATTTATCATCTCAAAGATAAATGGAAAGCAAATTTAACTTGTTTTTCTAAATATATTTTACAAGTGCAACATGTTCATAATAACATTCTCAGGCACAATAAGTATGAGTAGTGAAAGCGAGATAATATATCCTTAGTAGTGATCAACATCTTGGAATCTTAGCAAAGTTATAAAGATATAGAAGTTTGGAGAAATAAAAAGATAAGTGAAACACAGAGAAAAGTGTAGGAGTCTATTTGGTGCTACGACTCCTAGTTAACTGCTTCTTCAAGTCACGAATTTCTTGCTCGTATTCAGTCATTTGTTGCTTTATCCGTCTGTTCTTGGAGAAAAGTTCCTGCAGTTGAGACACAATGGGATTAAAGTTTATATAAACATATATATTCATACATGCATTCATACATACAAGCATTGACATTGATATATACATTTTTATATTTATACATATATATTGTTAGTGATATGCACTAGGTCAATCATGTATGATTATGTTTTGACTTTATCATATTTTGATTTTATTAATAAAGAGGTATTTTCATTATTATTTTATGTCAAAGAGGTGTTTTCATTATTATTTTATGTTATAATAATTACTTGAATAGTCAATTCTTCCTAAGGTCATTAAGTATGTGACTTGATAGTAAAACCCTTAGGTTAACTATGAGCTCTATTCTGATTTATCCCTAGTCATTTATTATTATTAAAATGACAATGAATTAAGACTAGTATGGTGTTGATTGATGATTATGTTTTACTAATCGTGTATGTGAGATATTAAGTAAACTCATAGGTACTTGTTTGAGAAATAATGTATTGGATTGACCCACTATGAGAATACTACATAGATTATTGTCATAAGTAATTCTCATCATAATAATATTGTTTTAGTCCTTTGACCTTAAAATCACCATGGTTTCCTACATAATTGTTTTGTATTTTGTCACAATCTAACATTGTCTTTAACAGGATGATGAAATAGATTGTTGTTGGATAGAGAATGAGTTATGTGAGGAATGTAAGTGACTGAGAAGGAATTTGTCCCTTATTTAATCTGAGCAAGATATTTGTAGGCCCCTTGATAAGATAGAGTGAAGAGAATGCATGGCCATGGTGGAATGAAATGATAAAGAGTTATCATTCTCAGTCTACTTAGAATCAAAAGATAATGTGGTTGAATTATAAAAGGATTACATAAAGTATGCCTTATGTTCAATCAAGATATTGTGTGACAAAAGGACTACAATATTCACTGTAAATGAAGTTATGTCGGATTATCAGCCTTCACATAACTTGGGTAGTCATAATCTCTTACTGGAGGCCACTTATGACTAGTAGGCCTGAATTGGGATTTTAGGCCCACTGCCAACATTATATGAACCTACAGGGTCACACACTAAGGATAGGCCCAAAACGAACATAGGTTTACCGGCCCAGTAAAAACTCTATGGAAATAAATAAATAAGTCTGTGTTATAATTATTTATTTATTTAAGGTAATGGTTATCTTAAATAAATAGGAAAGAATTTTTGTTTTGGAATTTGAATCAAAACAGAAATAGAAAAACGTGAAATATACTAAAATCATTTTGGTAAGTGAGAAATTACCAAAATTTGTTTTAACCTTGATGTGAGGTGTATAAATATGTCCTTTTCTCTAGGGTTTTATACACAATTGCATTCTACGAAAGGAATTCATTTTTCACCTTTTTGAAAACAAAAACATAGAGAGGTAAAAGTGAGACTTTTGAGAAAAAGAGTGCTAGCACACTGATTCATTTTGGAGCAACTGTTCGTGTGGATACTAGTAGAGGATGTAGCCATTTAGAGACATCTTAATCAGATGAAGATGACAAAAAGCTAGAGGTATGGTGTCACCGGTGTGAACCCCTTTTGTCCTTCCATCATTCTTGCCTTTTTTTGTCTGTGGTAAGGTTTTGGAAACCCTAATTAAATCAGTTAATCAAATTACATGGATCCTGTGAGGGGTTTTGTGAATGAAATTTTTATTTTCTACTGCTTTTTGAATTGCTATACCCCAACACATACATGCATTAATTGTTGTCCATTTATATGCATATTCATTTGTACATACATATTTACTTACCAAAGCTTTCTTGTTAACTCTGGACATAAGATTTTTTGCACTATATAGTCCTCACATTAACTTCTCTACTAATGACCTTTTAACCTGCAATAATATAGTGATGGCTATTATTTTTCTTCACCACTGACAAAATTTCAAGATGAAGTTGCAGGTATCTTACATGAGTGGTCCCAGTAAGTGTGAATGCAACTGGTTGACAATCTAAAGTAGGAAGTTTCTCATGAATCTATGTCTCCTACGAAAGATAAAAAAACTGAGAACTCTAAGTTCACCTCACTGGAGAAGTCCCCAGGGATCACATCAATGCTATGATAGTAAAATATAGCCTCACCCTGAGTACTAGACTCTCAATGACCTCTCTTACAGACCTGCAAACTTGAATCAAAAATAGAAGGAAAGGACAAAACAAAGAAATAAAGAATAAAGCAATACCTCAGAGGTAATTGAGTGTATCTTAGATGGTATCATACTCGGTCCAACGGGATATATATTGTCAAGAACGATGTGTAGCAAGTGTGTTTGGATAAAGTGAATATAAGCATGCACCTCAAAAGGCTTTAAGAATATGTCATATGGAAAACTTATCAAGGAAAGCTCTAAGTCTCTGCCACAAACAAACTTAGCATTAGTCATGGTGGATGGCGGAAGGCGAGGTACATGTCAACTAGTAGGGCCAAGCCACCAATGCTAAACTCGCTCGCCAAGGAACCAGCTCCTACAAAAAGACCCTTGAGTAAAACACGTCTCATGCGTAAAGTGCTAACAAGATCAAGAGTGCTCGCATCAACACCGAATGGATTGAGGCATAACTGTCAAATAAAGGTAAAGTTAAATAAATAAAGATAAGAATACTAACTAAATTTTTCTTTCAGGAACTTACATCGTGATAGCCTAAGTTGTTTAGGCGATTTCTATGTCGGGATAAGTCTTTAGAAGTCCCTCTACAAGCACTCAAATACCAAGCTCCTCGAGGAATGCTAGGGACATCATTATCAACATGCTCCATCTAAGGCAAAGGAAAGATTCCATACTCATATGCCCAGATCTGCACAAAATAAAAGAAAAAGTTAGAAATGTCAATAAAGAATCAGAAAAGATTAGAATAGCAGAAGAATAAATGGCATACCTCCAAAGCTCTCTAGAAACTACTAAGATGAGTATGACCCCTGCAAATTTTGTCTAAGTAGCCATAGAGGTGTGCAAGAGCAACACTACCCCAATTGTAGCTACCAACTACATCCAAGTCATATAGAACATGTAGAAAGCATAAATCTACACTACTCTTGGTGTTATAGAAGACACATGAAACAAAAAGAAAAAGGAGAAAACAACGAGCAGGTTAGTCCACCTCAAGAGCATCAAAAGGGATCCAATCCTAACAAGCATCATACAACCTCAAATATCAGATCGTTACACCACCCTGATGACCAAAAGAGGCAAAAGGGTGACCTAATAATCGAGTGATATATCTCTTACTCTGACCATCAAGGCGGGGAGATTATAAACAACAATCAAAAGGCACTTGAACTTCAGTAAATGGTAGACTAGTGATAAGATAAAAGTTAACTAAGTCAAGGGTAATCTCACCAAAGTTAAAATGAAAAGTGTGTATGGTGTTTTGCCATCTCTTAATCAGTGCACGAAGTCCGACTAAGTTACTAGTCTGACAGGATTCAAAAGGACGGATGGATAGAAAGTCATCAAAACCTATCACAAAAATCCTAGCTCAAACAATATTAGGAAGATCCTCATACATGCACGCACATGCCTAATGTTTTCATCACCTTTTATCGGCACAGTTTTGTCTATTCGAAATACCATAACACCTGGAAGTCAAATCGTAATCATCCTTCACCAAAAAAGGCTCAAGTTCATAAAAAATATTATGAACAGCCAGTTTTGGGTGATGAACAGTTGGTTTGGATGTTCATCATGCAAATCTGACTATCCATACTCAGAACTAGACAAAAAAAACATAAGAAAATCCAACTGTTCATGTGCCTAAACCAAATGTTCATCATTCTTTGCCAAAAAATTCATCCAAAAATACAAAAATTCAACCTAAATACATCCTAAACATCAAATTTAACCTAAAATAAGATTCCTAGGTGCATAGGTACTTGAAATTTCAAAGAAATTGTAAGAAAAATTAATCGAATCTGTGTAAATATAGTGGGAGTGATCATAGAGCAATGGAAGAGCTTCTCCTTATAGTGGGAAGATGTAATCCACCTCATTTCTATGATAAAAGATGTACCGAAGTGTGTCTGAAGGCTACTAGAGTCCTTTGTTGAGCCATCTAAAGTTACAGAGAGTTCAGAGAATTTTTAAAGAGTTTTTGGATAAGTTTTTTATGAATAAACTAAAAAGATAAGGATATCTAGATATATAAAGGGAGTTAGAGAGCAAAATTACAAAAAAAGCCCCTAAAAGTCCAAAAAGGTCCCTGTAAAGCAAAATCTCCCAGGTAAGTACGTCTTTCCTTTTTATTGCATTTTCATGTATTTCAGTCAAAATAAATTCCCTAGTGGATTTTCTTTTCAGATCAAAATCTCCACTCATATTTCAATTACAGTCTTTTTTTAGTAGTGCATTTTCAAGAAACTTTTATTTGTCAAAAATATCAAAAATTCAAATCCCTAATATTGGTTTTCAAAAATAAAATGTCAAAACATTAAATATTAACTTTGATAAGTTCATTTTGATTTCTGATTGAGTCGATTTCAATTTCAATTTCAAATAAGGGTTTGAGGACTCACGAGTTGAAGCACGCGAGGATTTATGGATCCATGTCAATTTCAATTTCAAATATGGGTTTAAGGACTTTTGAGTCGAAGCACTCAAGGATTTAGGGATCTACCTCAATTTTAATTTCAAATATGGGCTTGGGGACTCATGAGTCGAAGCACTTAAGGATCTGCGGATCCACCTCAATTTCAATTTTAAATGTAGGATTGAGGACTCATGAGTCGAAGCACTTAAGGATCTATGGATCCACCTCAATTTCAATTTTAAATGCGGGTTTGAGGACTCATGAGTCAGTGCACTCAAGGATCTATGAGTCCACCTCAAATTTAATTTTAAATTTTAGTTTCAATCACTTTCAATACTAACCTGTGTGTTCAAGTTTGAGTTTACAGGAAGCTAAGGTTAATAATGAGTAGAAATGAACTCAGGTATGATCTCTGAACTCTAGAGTTTGTTTTTATGCTTTGTCAGAATTTATGTGTGATGACCATGACATACAAATCAGAACTCTTTTATTAAATGTTTTTTGTAAGAACACACAAATTCCTCTAAAGCAGGGGGCAAACTATTGGGGTCGTTTTTCAAAACCCTGATAGCTGATGATAAAAAAAAAGCTGAACTATCTCATCAAGCAATGAATTTGATGAAAAGAATTGACATTCGAACCATTTTAAGACCAACCAAACCACTAAAACCTTACCTGATCACTAAGTACTCCATTTTAAAACCAAAACAAACCCTAATCGAACCTTAACCATACCCTTTTGGTATTAAAAAAGAGGTTTGAGAAGAAGAATAATAAGAGAGAAGTCCACCCGAGTCATGTCTTCTAAACCAATAATTATAATCTTAAATAAGGGTTGTTTACAGTCTGCTTTATGTAGTTTTCAATGGAGTTTTGATTCATGAAGCTAAGGTTTAACCTCTAGAAGCCTTGAGAACAAAAATCAAACTTTATCTAATGAGACTTTTTAGTGGTCAAATCAAGCTCCCGAAGTTGAATTTCAGTCTAAAACTGTCTTTTAAAATTCCACTATGTCAGTGGGTCCCATTTGACAAAAAGTCAAAATTTGATCTCCAATGGTCAAACCGGGCCCACAATTGTTTACCTCACCCATCCTTATCCAAAAAGGAACACTTGTCAAAAAGGTACATTCTAAGCTTAGAATATTTCAAATTTGGAATATACTAGGACATGTGTCAAGCTTGTAGAGGAAGGGGATATATTATTACATAATCAACCTTAAAAAGGGTCATTTATTTACACTAAATACCATTAACCTTGTTTGCCTATAAATAGAAGCTTTAAGGAAGCTTTTAAGGGAGCTTTTACCACTTTAAAAAAAATAGAGAAAATTCCAGCATAAAAACCAAGAATGATACCCAAAATTCTCTCCAAAAAAAACTTAGAAAATTAAGGAAACATTAGGAAAAAAGGGGAAATAATGCCAAAATTTCTTTAAACCTAATTTCTCTCCATTTTCTTCTCAATTCCTTTCAAAAATTCCAAATTCAAACACTTAAAACCATAACCTAACTCCTACAAATTCATTCCTCTCAAATCACTACAAGAAAATTGGCCTTCGGTGACCATAATATTACAAAAGGTGTATAAAATGTTCGTAGTACATCAACTGTGACCTAAATAATAGATGGTCGTCTAAACTCAATAAAAAAATGAACTTTTATGACGGTAATGTATCCGTTCACTATTTATGAAAGATTACGGTCGCAAATAACTAAATTAAAGAGGCCATTCCCTCTAAAACCTAAATACTCTTCTTTTTGTTTTAGTGTATTCATTTGATTTTTACTCCATTGAATTTCTCTATCAACTTCAAGATTTTCTTTCACTTTTAATTTTTTGTTAGCCTTCATTTTTAACCATCCATTTGTCACTCTTCACATTTTATCTCCCTTATCAAAACCCTAAATGGTCTTTAATTCTCCTTGTGCTTGTACCACAGTCCCCTTTTAATTGCTACTAAATCCATCTCCCTATCTCAAATGACAATAATTGGTGCTCACCTCTCTAGGTTGTGCAAATGATGGGATCTTCGAGGCTGTAATCACTGCTCACCTATAATAAATTTTCTTGAAGAAGGTAAAGAATCTCACGGTAAAGATCATCTCAAGTAGTGGCCTTCATCAATCCTCTTCCACATCCTCTGTGTAGGAATGACTCTGCCTCTCTATGCATCATTTTTCATTTTTTCTCATTTGATAAAAGGTTTGCTTTTTTCCCTTCTTTTGTTTATTTGATACAAAAGTTAGGGATTTTATGTGCATTTTAAGTCAGAGATGTCTCTTACAAATTCTTGATTATTTTTAAAATTGTGAACAAGCATTAGTTTTCAATACATCTTTAATTGAAGAAAATTTGTACTCTTTAAATTATACACTTATATCTTGTTCATTCTTATATCTTAGACACTTATTTTTATTTTAGGTATATAGATCACTTTGCAAATGTTGTTGGCTCCTATTCCAAATAGATATTTACCTTTCAAAATAACAAGTTTATTATGCTTGGTTTCTCTTAAAATGTTGATTCAAATTTGTGAAACTAAGAGCAATTCTTGGATGTGACATTTACAAAGGATAATAATGTTAACACTAGAAATATATTTTAGGTACTTTAACATATTTAATTAGATATTTCTGTGTCCATTTTTTAGTTTTTTTGAAATTTTATGGGTAATTGATTTTTAAAAAAAAAATTCTATGATTAAGAAGAAGAGGAAAAGTGATTATCTTGGGAAAACCATTCAGGTAATTCGTTTTAGCCAATTAGATTATTACTTTTTATTTCAGTTGCATGCATAAAGTGTAAGTTCTTGAAGTTTATGTAAATTATAGGTGGCTACACACATTACTGATGCCATTAAAAAATAGATTGAATTAGATGCTACCATTGCTGTGGATGGAAAGGAAGGCCCTGTATATGTCTATGTGATAGAATTGAGAGGAACAGTAGGTAAGAGCTATGTGGACCAGACTGTGAAAAATTCTCCATCTAATTCTACATTTTCTATTGAGGTATAATTTAAGTTGTCTTTCCCCTTTAGGTGACATTGAGTTAATGCTATTCATTGAGGCTTTACGTTAGCTGTCCTTTTCTGTTGGTAAGCTCATGTTGATTAATATATCGTTTTGGACATTCTTAATGTTCCCATTGTAGCTTTATGTAACTTGTTCATTTGTTGCATTTATGTTATACATACATAAATGTAGTGCCCAATTTAGTTGAATACTCCATATAATTTGGTTCCACTAATGGCCAGCATATATCCGAGAGTAATAGATAGTTATTGTTTTAGTTTTTGTGATTATTCTTGATTAGATTATTTCATTATTTATCATAATAAATTAATTCCATTAATTTCCTTATGCAGGACAAGATAACTTCTATCTTATTCATGTGTCACTTATGTCTTATACATAGGTTAGTTTTCCTTTTTTCTTTTTCTTTTTAAATCTTATGGAATGAATTGAATTTTCTAGACACTTGTAAAACAAAATTTGCAATAAACTATGACTGAATTTCTTGTGCTAAAAGGCTAATCTTGTTATTAAAATTCTATTAAGTTATCTTATATATATATGTATATGAAACTAATGCTTTGCATTTATAACTAGTTTAGATACCATGGTATAGGCTATGGCTCATTCATTATGTAGGTGTAACGTGAGGTCCCTTATCTCTCTTTTTTGTGGTTAATTAGTGAACCTTGTTGTTCTTTGTTCCATGGATTAATCCATGAAATTGTTTTTTATTTCCCTCTCAATTTGTATCTGTATGTTTGTTATTTGTATGTTTCAAGGATGGTAATGAAGTGTGCTTCATGATTAATCGAAGCGCTAACCTGTAGAAGGTAATGATTGCTTACTATTACAGACAATCAATGGAATTTGACTCTATTGTATTTTTATACAATGGCAGACAATTGTTTGGCAAACAAACTCCTCATGAGGTAATATTGATTCTACTTGTATTTATTGTTTGACTTTTCCACATTGTACCAAAAGTTGACGTGCAAAATCCACAAGTGTATGGAATTGTTTCAAGTAGTAAAATAAGATATTGTCCCATAGAGATTGCAAATTGAATACTGAAATACTAAAAGTGTTTACTTGTTTAAACACCGAATGTTGGTTTGAAAATCAAGTAAAAATAAGCAAAATAAATTCAATTAAAATTTAACAATCAAATTAAAAGCTAGGGTTCTTATTATCATTTCAACCTTTTCTAAAAATTAATTAAACATCTAAGTCTTTAACTAATCTTAATTCAATTTGAAAGCATCTTTAAAACCATAGATTTTCCTCTCAGATAAATCTATAATTAATTGAGTAGAATTAACACCTAGTTTACTAGCTCTCAC
>CATIWK010498475.1:0-11087 GCA_949634005.1 Mallotus japonicus
AAGAAAAATGAAAAAAGAAAAATAAAAAGTGGAAAGGAAAAAAACAAAAAGGAGAAAGAAAACTAAAAAAACAAAGAAGAATAGAAAAAAAGCAAAATGGGCACGTTTGAAACAAAATAAAAAATAGGGTACACGTGAAAACTAAAAAAGTACTCGTGTAATTTATAAAAAAGGTAGGGTAAATGACTATAAATAAGGTAGAAAATGTGCCTAATTCTATAAATTTCTCTAAAATGAATTTAAAGTTCATTTGGAAATTAAATGAATTTCTTGGTAGTAATTAAATAGGTTAATAATTAATCGTGTTAATCTACTTATAAAACATGTCAATACATGTTTAAACATGTTACATGTTAATCGTGTTAACCTGTTTATTAAGGGATATTGATTTCATAAGTCCTATAAGTTTCCAAAAATTGCAATTAAGTCCTAATTTTTTTTTAGTTGAGTTTTAGAAGCATTTACATTGTTTCAACTTAGTCCTATTCCGTTAACTCAAACGGAATTGAATGACGTGGACAATTGACCTTGACACATAAGCTGAAGCTTGACACTGTTTTTGCTACGTGTTGACATGTAATCTGGAGCTTGACACATAAGCTAAGCACTCCATAAAAAAAAAAAATAAAAATAAACAAATGCTAGGGTTTGAAACAGAAACCAAGATCTCCAGCAGCCTCACACCTCTCCCGTCGTTCAATGGAGGCAAATCAACCTCACACCTCAGCCTCACTCCACTAACCAGCATCAATGGAGGCAAATCACACCTCTTATTCCATGTCATCATCCCCATCTTCTTCCCCCCAAGTTAACCGTTTAACACTACCCACCACCAACACCACTCATCGCTAGCACCACCATCAACACTACCTACTGCCATCAACATTACTCACTGCCTACTTGTTCCCCACTCCGTTCTAGCACCTTCTGTGTTCCATGTTAAAAACCTCACTCATGTTTATCCTATAATCAACAACAACAACAAATGGCATCCTTTTTGGCTCTCAAGAAGCTCGCCGTTTTGAACCTCATCCCCACCTCTCTTCGCGCCATCCTCCCAACAGCCACAGCCTTTCGATTCTTCAACACCAACGTCGCTCGCCGCCTAGGTGATGATAACGGCATTGAAGTTGATCACCGCTCTGCTCCCACTCTCTCTCGCCTACTAGATGGCTTCTTCCCAAGTAATCATTTTCATTTCTTTTTATTGTTCTGTTTCTTGAAAATAGAGAATTTGGCATGAAAGATGGGTATTTTTTTTTTTTGGAAAGAGAAAGATGGGTATATAAGGCGCATTTTGGAGGAAGAAAGATGGGTTCGTGTTAGCCGAATTTCCTTGTGATTGAATTTGGAGACAGTGAAAGGGGGATGGATGGGGCAAGGAAGATAAGCGTGAGTCCAAGACCGTGTAGTGGGAGGAGGGTATCAGCAAAGAAAAGAGGCAGGGGTTTAAGAGGCGTTGATGGGTTCATTAATAGTATCAAGAAACTTCAGAGGAGGGAAATCTGCTCTAAGCGTGACCATGCTTTCACCATGACTGACACCCAGGAACGTTTCTGTAATATTCATTTGCAGGTGCTTCCTTTCTACTCCATTTGTTTTATTTTACCTCTTCTGTTAGAATTTCGACCTATGATCCTTGCTTCAGCTGGCCCTTCGACTTTAAAGTGATTCTTCTCCCCGGCGGTAGTGGTGGTCGTGGTGGTGATGCATCGATGAAATGGCATCTCGTCTGGTGGTGAAAGATAAAAAAAAAAAAATGAAATTCTTTGCGTTTTGTTCTGAGTGCGAGAGCTACACTGAAGAAGAAGCAGAGCAGAGTTGAGGTGGACGATGACATGGAAAAATAGGTTGAGTTGGCTGCCAAATAGAGCTGAGGTGGACGCCACATGTATACTTTTGTTTGATTTAACAGTACAGGACTAACGTGACAACAATTGAATACTTTTAGAACTCAATTAAAAAAATTTTTCTTTTAGGACTTGATTGTAATTTTTGAAAACTTATAGGACTTATGAAATCAATATCCCGTTTATTAAACTTGTTAATGCGTGTTTAAATAGGTTGGGCGGTTCAACCCGTTTAAACATGATTTTATTCGTGCTTTAAACGGATTGACCCATTTATAACCCGAACCCATTTATACTAAACCCAAATCCATTTAACTCCATATCGTGTTATGTCATTTAAATGGGTCGTGTTACAAATTGCTAGCCCTGCACATAAGGACTCTTTAAAATTTTTAATAATTTGAGTGGGTGCAATTCCGAAAAGAATAAAGTACGGGGGTTTGAAATCCCTTTTTTCCTTGCTTTACTTTTTCAATTCTAACCGCCTTCTCTACGCTCTTCATCTCTTTTTAAATTTCGCCAATTACTAATTGGATAATTCTGCTTTCTTCTCGGCCACCGCCACCGCCACCACCTTCCAGGTCTCGCTGCCACCACAGTTCCTATTATTATTAAAGCTACTTCAGAGGCTACTATTCGCTTCTACTTCAACGGCCGCTAAAGAAGACCTGAAGAAGCTTGAGACAGAGGCTGTTACTTTTACTCTTCTACCCAGTTTCAAGCCGCCAAAGCCTCAGCCTTTCACGGAGGTGCAGCAGCTGCAGCAATTCGTAGCCGTCAATCCTTACAGTCCAGATCTCGAGAACTGCGTTAATGAACAGGTCCCAGTCTCTTTTTCTCTTTTATTTAAGTTTGTATTGGTTTCTGTTTAGCCGTTTGCAATTGATTAACAATAAATTAGGTTTCACTGCAAATGTACACTCTAGAATCTAGATGCAAATTTATGCCTTCTTCCTTACGTCAGGTATTATTGTTTTTACTTGTTAATTGAATATGTTGATGGATGATGGCTATTAAGTTGATAAAATTTATTGTTAATGTTGCAAGGATTGCCAATGAACTAATGCTATGTTTGGATGCAAGGGATTTGAGCATGAATTTTGATTTCAATTGAATGTCTTGTTTGGGAACTACATGGATTTGCATCAATGAGGATTTGAAATAAATCCATAATGAATTTATAAGCTCATTTTATAAGGATTTGAAATAACATGTGATTACATGTTATTTGAAATTCTTATATTTGAAATTCAATATTTGAAATCTAAGATTTCAAATCAAATGCTTGCATCCAAACACACTCTAAGCTCGTTTGTCTCATTATATGAGTTGAATGCAATCCTTGCGCTTGAGTTTATGAAATTGGAAACCAGCTGAGCTTGAGTTTTAGATTTGAAGAAATTTTTTAGTTTGAGCTCTCTTGATGTTATATGAACTCAGCTTGGCCCGTTTACACCCTCATGATGTATTTTTTTCCCTTTATTTTTGTCTCTGTTTTATGGTTAATTGCTGGTTTCTACATTTTATTTGCAGATGGAGGCTCTATATGCGAAACTCTATAATAAGTACGATGCATTAAAGGTATCTCTTCTATTTTCTTTTGCAATGTTTTAGTATAGCAGCTGTGGTAGTTATATTTTATGTCACTATTGTTTTTCCAAAATATATTTTTTTAATCTTTAACAAAGTTATCAGCTCAACTTAATATTGGATTTCATTTTTGCATACTCTGCTTTCTCTTTCTTAGTTAGCCCTTTTCTGTGGTTTTAATGGAATTTATCTTATGTAGACTAGTAGTGAAATTCATTTTTCTAGACACTTTTGAATTTTTTATTTTTCAGAAGAAGAGGATTTCTGAACTGGATGAAATCAACAAAGATCAAGAAATTAACTTCTTGAATTATGTGTCCGGTATGTGTGCCTCATCTTCTTGTATTGTTGTGATTCATATCTGTTCTCAAATCTATATGCATGTTGTAGAATTCATTTTGCAGTATTTTCTTGGGTATTTTAAGGACATATCTGGAGTTAATGTTAATATAGAATCATTAACTCAGCATGGCTTGAAAAAAAAAAAAAAATTGTTCGGATAATCATTCTTTATGATTGTGTTGCTGCCCAATTTGAATTGGATTATCAGGGTGAGAAGTCAGAAACTAATGATTTTATTTATAGATTGTTTACAATTGATACAAAGATAACTATTCCTATTAAAGATGACTTTGTGTATGGTTGAAGTCACTTGGCTTTTTCCATCTTCTCTATGCTTTGTTTTTCATCTGTACCATTGTTGCCTCCTCTCCAGTTTCCAGTGTTTATGATCTAAATGTTGCACTTTAAATAATATCATCACAATGATTAGCTAAGATTACCTATTTCCCTGCGATGTTAATTTTTTGTTTCTTTTTGTTATTGCAGCTGCAGAAGAGCTGATAGAACACTTAAAGAATGAAAATGAGAAGTTGAGTGCACAAGTTAGCGAGTTGAGAAGCCAAGTAGCTTCAATCAGGCATGAATGCCACAGTTTGTTTCTTTTGTTTTTTGTTCGTTTACCCATTTGTTGTGATAAGAATCATTAATTAGATTTATCTGATTGGCAGAATTCTGTGAATAATTTTTCTTATTTTCCCTGCAGGTCTACCAAAGATGATGAATGTGCACATTATCAAAAGCTGTTAATGGAAGAGAACCAAAAGAGTAAGGAGTCCAACATCACTAGATGAGATTGCAATTTCTTTCACTTTGTCTTTACTTGTTTTATTAAATTGCAAATTAGTGTTTGGATTGTTGTATGTCT
This sequence comes from Mallotus japonicus, assembly GCA_949634005.1. Taxonomy (NCBI): domain Eukaryota; kingdom Viridiplantae; phylum Streptophyta; class Magnoliopsida; order Malpighiales; family Euphorbiaceae; genus Mallotus; species Mallotus japonicus. The sequence continues at coordinate 4,648 of CATIWK010498475.1, forward strand.
GTACTCATTATAAGTATTCTTATGGCCTGCCTTTTTCCTTTCTTCTTGATTTTGGTTTGTTTTGATAAATGTGACTTTGAAGTATTTTTATCCATGTCTCCATTTTTTTGGGTAGAAGTTGCTGCATTAGATCAATCTGTTTTATTAGCCACTTTAGCCAGAGAAGTTGAATCCCTCCGGTGAAAAGACATGGAGTTAGTACATCAAGAACATTTAAGCTTTCTGGTCACATTTGTATCTCTATTTTGTTACTAGATTGCATTTGTTTTTGGTAGATAAGATGCTTTCTGAAGAACTTGAGAGGCTTCAGAAACTTCAGGAACATCTTTCCTCCAGTTCAAAATCTGACAAAGGTGTGAATAAAAAGATGAAAGCGCTTCAAACTGCTCAAGTTACGTCAGGTGAGGTGATCAGTGACTCAACAAGAAGAATGACGAGAAAGCGCAGCCGAGAAGCTAGGGCCGAGGGGGACGGCTTTGTTTCTCCTTATCGAAGCAGTCAAGATGACTTGCTCGTAGGAGAAAGAGCCAAAGACTCATCTACAATTAGAAAGGGCAGCCGAGAAGCTAGGGCTGAGAGGGAAAGCTTTATTATTCATGATCAATGCAATCAAGATGATTTTTTGATGAGAGAATCAGCGAAGAACCCATCCGGTTTAATTGTGTCCAGTGGGGATCTTGAAAATGAGCAGCAGGTATGTCTCTTTGATTTTATAGTAAAGGCTATTTGTTTCCTTCTATTTGTGTCGTGATTGTTCTGGTGTGATTATCCAGCCTGCGTGCTGTGGAAGGAATGCTCACAGATCAGGTAAATTTAGAAGTGACATCTTGTGCTGTTTTTTGGAATAGTTCCATCATATGGTTTAAATTAAACTTGTATGTCTATTCAGGTGGTGATGTCATTGATAGTGGTTTTGCCAACTGCCAGTTTCAAGCACTTGTTGAATGCTTGTTGGGCATGAAATTATCTGCCGTTAATCAAACTGATGGGACGTGTGTTTCAGTTCAGCATCAATCAAGTGGTAATCAACACAAACATACATACGCATATCATATTATTTTTACCATCAATCAGGTGGTCAACACAAACATACATATGCATGTCATATTATTTTCCAGTGAAAGACTCTGTTACTTCTCTCTTAATTCACGCGTAATCTTAGTCATCTTGATTAGTCTATCAACCTTCTAGGTTTTGCTCTTATAAAGTATGAGCTTAGAGAAAAATGTGTGTCTCAATAATGATTTTAGATAAGAGTTTTGTTATCTTGCATTGGTTTTGAGCATAATATGCCTCAAGCTTGGCAAGGATTTCAAATGATAAGCTGGTTGACTTACCTATGAGATTTAGACATTCGCTCTGTTGAGGACACTCCATTCAAGCACAGACTATCATGGACTTTTAGCTTCTTTATGTTTTAATGAATGAATTTGGTCTGAGTTGTTAATACATAAGTTGCAAGCGTAAGGCTTTTATATGTCTTGAGTTAGACAGTTTGAATGTATAAAAACTCTGCACTTATGTTTAATTTGGATTCTGTTTCCTGGAAATGTTGACATTCAATACGTGTGTGGTGGATTTGTTCTGGCAATTTTTTTACCTCTGGCAACATAGTTAAAAAGATAAGCTTCTAAAGTTATGTCAATGAACTTTACTTTAAAGAACTAGTAGGTTGGAAGTTTCTGAGATAGATGACATGGGAAGGATATTGTTGTCACACAAATCTGGACAGGGTGTCTTCCCTTCAAAAGCACCTTGACACTGAATTTTGGATGCGTTTGGTTTGTTAGACCTCAGAATAGATGCATCCAGTTGAACCTAACCTGGTGTTATCTTGCTTTTTCTTCACACAGTTTCTGTCATGTTTGACAAGCAATTCATGCTCAGTTTCTTATGTCATTTTCTAAACATTTCTAACATTGGTTGTGTAGATTAGCTACTTCAGTGCTATTCATGTTTTCAACTGTCACAGGTTACTCATTCAGTCTAACATGGATAAGGAAGGCTGCTGGAGAAGAATCAGAGTTGCTATATCGTGTGTCAGCATTAGGGACATTTGAGAGGGTAGCACCAGAGTGGATGAGATCTGCCTTAATGTTCAGCACCAGCATGTGCCCTATATTCTTTGAAAGGGTGGCCCGTGTTATCAAGATGCATCACTGACGGTCCTTACTTATTTGTACTTGGCATTATTGTCTGCAGAGATTGGCTAATATTTAGACATTGTAAATTGATGATTACGACAACAATCTTGTATGGGCGGCACGTGTAGCTTATTTATGTCTAAATTCCATAGAATGAAATGGAATGTAAAAAGTGATTTGCCCTCCTGCACTATGTTGCCAAAACTAAGTTGATCAATGCTTGTTTGGAAGAGTTCTTTCATATTGAGTTTAAGCATTTCTGATTCCGCATTTCCGATTCCTGCGTTACTGATTTAGCATATCACAAAAATGTAAGTATTGTGGTTAGAAAATCAGTTGCATATATATATATATATAGACGTTAAACATTTATTGGAATTAAGATTTGTATGTTTATTCAGCTCCTGTTGAATGCTTACTAGGCATGAAATTATCTGCTGTTAATCAAACTGAAAATAAATGTGTTTGAATTGTGCATCAATCAAGTGGTAACCAACACAAACATGAACAAACATGTCATTATTTTCCTGTGAAGACTTTGGTTCGTCTCTCTTCCTTTGCTCTTAGTCCTTTTGTTTAGTCCATCCACATTCTAGTTTTTACTGTTAATAGAAGTATTAGCTTGGATGAAAATGGCCATCTTAAGAAGGATTCTTATTATATGGAGTTTTGATTAGAGGATGAATCTTCTTGAGAAAGGAAACGAATGATGGAGGCAAGGATCTATTAATTAACATATGAAGACCTATATCAAGAACTAGAACTTTTAAAGATGAAAGAAGCTCTAATAGGTCAATTCAAAAAATTTCTAATGAAATCAAAGTTTAAAAATATGAGGGCCACAATAGCACTTGATGAATATTATTCAAGTATGTGTAGATAATATGAGTTAGACCACATTATTATTGGGCTAATAACTATGAGATTTATTAAATTCTAATTTAATTTATTTGATCAAGTCAAATTTTAGTTTGATAATGTCTCCTTCTTTAACTTGGATATCCTTTTTAGATTTATTTCTGCTTAGATTTTATTAAGAATTTTATTTCCTACTTAGCTTTTATTTAAAAATTCTATTTTACCCCTATTTAGTTTTTGAATACTTTTTCTATTAGGATTAGTATTACTTTTTCTCTATATAAAAGGCATAAAGGTTGTCCACTCATATATAAGTTATTAATTATTTTTTGAGATTTTTTAATAAACTTTTTTTCTTGGTTCTATTGTGAACTTTCAGATCTTATCAAGTTTATACTTGTGGCGATCACTTAGAATTTATCATTCAAAAATTCAAATTATCTCATTTCTTTATAATCTTTGTTGCTTGTTTGATATTAATTCAAAAGACGTAAGTTTTTATATAGCTTTTTTAGTTTGGACTAACTAAATAAGATGTGAAAATTGCATCTATCTGAATTTAATTTTAACTTTCCTTGGTGATTATTCTTGATTGTTTGTGGAAGATTTTTTTTTTTTTTAATATCATTTGGGTTCACATCAAATTATTAGGAGTAAAAATAGTACAATAATTTATCGTCGTGTTAAGTTTCCTATTGACATAAGGTGACAATTAAAATTGGGAATGTATGAAACATTATTTAGTGTAATGTTATTATTGATTCTAATTTCACTAACATCTCTTGCCAATACTTTATCTTCGTTTGATGAAATGGCATGAATGGATTTATTTAGTTTTGGATGAGATTTTAGCAAGTGTTTGAAACTATATGAGATACCTTATTATCTACTATCCATATATTATTTTCAAAAGCAAGTTTAGATATAATACTAATTAGGTTCACAATTAGTACTCCTTTCTTTATACTCACCAATGTGATCAAGTGCTCATATTGTTTCTATGCGATCAAGTTGGATGAAGAACATTGTTGTGCTTTTTAATCGTCTTATATTTAAAAACACATTTCCTTTATTGGCGGTTTTTTACAATAACTATATGCATCTTTTTTTAAATAATTGGGAGGTCATTGGGGAGGGAGGTTCGAACCCATGACCTCACTTTACAATGTCTATCACCTGAGTTATTAGGCTACAAAGGGAGGACATAACTATATGCATCATTGAGTTTCCCATTTAATGAATTCAAGATCCAAGACATTACCATAAAGTTGTATGTACTTCAATTCTAGTCATTTGAATCTCCAGTTGGTGGCTTTTGCAATGTTCCATTTAGAAATCCCAATTTTGCAATTAAGTAAACTAGGAAAGTTAAGACCAATTGGATTTCTTTGATGTTAGGAAGTAATTAAGCACAATAGTTTCTTGATGTTAGGATAAATGATTAAGCACAATTCTTTGGCCTTCGATGTTAGTATCTTATATTTTCTTAATATATTTCCTATGCTTAATTATGAAAAAAAAAGAAAACAGAACTATACATTTATTTTCATATCAAGCAAATTCTAAATAATTTTATTTTGGAAAAACCATCAATTTTATGCTGAATTTTGAGCCAATTATCAATTGAATCCTACTTTAAAAGTCATTTCAATTCCATCCTTTAACTTTGCGAATTGTATCAATTCTATCCAATTTTATTCGAAGGATCTAATTTATTTTTAAAAATAACTTGTAGATCCCTAGAGAATAAATTTGGCACTTATTACATTTTTTATTCTCTTTTTTCTTATAAGAAAAAATAAAATGTAAAAAATTATTTTAAGTTCTAATTTTGCCACTTTCGACATAAATTAAAAAATTAATTTTCAAATATTTTCATAAATTTTTTAACTTTTTCATTAAAAAACCTTAAATTCTAACTACTTTAAAATTTACTTTCCCACTTTCAACCATATTATTTAATTTTTTTTTTCTAATAGAGGTCAAACAAAAAGTATGAAATCGGAGAGAGAGAGAGAGTTTTGAGATATTAAAAATATTAGTTAAGAATATAAAAATTTTTGATTTTTCTAAAAAATAAAAAATTATAATTTCATTATTATTTATAATGATAGTTAAAAATTCTTACTTTATATTTATATTTATACTAATTTTAGTCTACATAATAAATTGATTCACAAGTTATACCCTTTTTTTTTATTATTATTATTTTCATTGATACATAAAAAAGTTAAAATTTTATGTAAAAATTTAGAATTTAATTTTTAAATTTATTTTAAAATTGGTAAGATTAAAACTTGAAAATATTTTTCTAATTATTTTTTTAAAAAAAGAAAAAAGTGAATAACTATCAAATTTATTTTATAGGAATCTAAGAGTAATTTTTTTAAATACAATTAGATCCGTTAAATAAAATTGGATAGAACTAAAGCAATTCATAAAGTTGAAGGAGCAAATTAAAATGACTTTCAAAATAAAATTCAATTGAAAATTAACCTAAAGTTCAGGGTAGAATAAATTATTTTTCCTTTTATTTTCTTATTAAGTATTCATAAATTTAATTTAAATTTAAATATATCAAATCAATAATTATACGAACTATAAATTTAAAATTTAAGATTTCAATTTCTTTATAGTTTACGTTATCCAAATAAGGAGTTTAAAATTGATAGATTTAATTAAAATATAAGATTTGAAATTGAAGATTTAAAGTTTATATACATGCATTTAAATGCACACTAAAAGAATTGATGAATGAATCACAACCTTACTGGCTCACCAATTTAATTTCAATTTTAGTAAAAGATCTCCATTAGTAACATTGAGTTTTGGAAAATCGTAATGAGTTAGCCTTTTATTTTATAGCGGAAGCTTGTAAATAAGACATAACTATTGTAGTCTGTTGATTCGCGCATTAATACCCGAAAAAAAATCTTCTATTAATCTGTTGATTCAAATGAATACCAGAATAATAGGCATCAAAATTCGTTGATTCCCAAATAGAATGCCGAAAATTGGAGAAAATAGAAAATTCTATTAAATTTCATCAAAAACTATCTCAAAACATCGAATCAAACAAATAAATACTGTTCAAGAAAAGAAACTCTAAGGAAAAGGGCAAAAAGATCAAAAACACACTAAAACGAACATAAAAACTTCAAAGCTAAATGTGAGGCCTTAAACAATCGAATTTGGGCCCAAAACTTGGGTTGTTATAGGTGAATCCTATTGCAAATGTAGGTCTCTGAATCAACTTTGATTTGACATATTATGGGTCCCGCCATTCATCCGGAGCTGAAAGTTAGATCATTTAAAAGTTGCATTGCGTATTTCCTTCCTATCGAATTGGGTTTTTTACAAAAATATCCGTTTTTTACCTCAAATTTTCAGCAAAACACCCATCTTTTATTAAATATTACACGCGTACCCACTTTTTAT
>CATIWK010498482.1:0-11017 GCA_949634005.1 Mallotus japonicus
TATATCCATAATAGGATTGTGTATCTTTAAACTTTATGTATTTACTATTTATACTAATTGAAGATAATTTAAATACTACGTGGGTGCTATATGTATTATTTAATTTAATATTAAGCAAAAGCATAATGAAAATACTATAATTTAATATCAATTATTATAATTATGTATTTATAATTTAAGTTAATTTAATCTTTAAACTAAATAAAATAAAAATCATGCATTTATAATTTAATATTACCTAGTAATAATATATAAATATTAATATGCAAATTTAACATTTTATATGAAGTATAGGTTTGTTGTATAAATATTAATATGCAAATTTAACATTTATAGGTTTGTTGTATAGGTTTGAAGTATAGGTTTGTTGTATAGGTTTGAAGTATAGGTTTGTTGTATAGGTTTGTTGTATAAATATTAATATGCAAATTTAACATGTATAGGTTTGTTGTCCATTTCTTCACCATTCACTTTTGAACAAGAACAAGAAAAAACCATAAAAATGAAAAGAAAAAAAAAGGTAAAGAAAAAAAATGGAGAGTTAAGAGTGAAAAAAGAAATGCACCGTATTTTTTAAAAACATTTAGGTCAAACCACATGAAATCTAAAATTTTTCCTATATTCAATATATATATTATAATATAATGAGAGATTATCAACAATACAAGTCTATATCTAAAAAGATTTGATCTTTATATCTCTATATATACTCGGGGATGGAACTACTTAGGGGCCCTCAATTTTTTTTTTCAAAAAATTTCCTTAAAATTTTTATATAAATTTAATGTTTGGCCCCCCCAAATTTATGTATATTTTTACTTTAACCCCTCTGTATCTATTGAAATTTTATTCTTATTATATCATAGTTCAATTTGGCCACCCCATACTTTCAAGTTTAGTTCCGTCCCTGTATATACTTCTCATTTCTCTCATATTTATTCATTGTCTTTAATCGTTCTCTATTTATTCCATAGATTCAATATATATTTTTTATTTTCCTTATACAAATATTGACTTAAGCATGAGAATGTTTGTAGGGGAAACTCCACCTATTCACCTTGCTCTTCTCTTGTATACTACCGCCGAATTAAGTTTAGAGTTATCAATAATAAATTAAATAATATTGAAACTTTTATTATATATATATTTTTCCTCCATTTCTACCATTTCAAGCAATCAACCAAATGGGTGCTAAGAGTGCAGAATGACATGGTTATATTAAAGCTAGCTGAGTAAGTTTCCAATGTTGAAAATGATGGTGTATTGTGGTTTTGTTAGCCACTCAAGATATAAAATAACTACTAATATTTCCCACTTTACTTCCTCTTATGACTATTCATTTATTTTCATATTTGAAATGTTAATTACAAAAGACAGTATCACCATCAAAACCAATAGGCAATTTGCAATTTGCTGATGACTATCTACAGATTTGCGGACTTTTAATTTGGATTTATCTTTGTTTTTCCCCAATACTAACGTGTGCAAGAATATTCAATTCTTATATAAATGTCACTATTCTTGTAGCTTTTTAATCTTTTAATTTGATGCAGAAAATTTGGGCACTTCTTGCATGTCAACCTTATCATATTCTTTTTTTTATTCACTTATTATCATTGTAATTTTTATTCAGTTCCGAAATATTTTTTTATACTATAGTCCTCAGTCCGTATTTTATGCAAACTGAAAATAATATAAAAATATTTATAAATAAATAATTAAATAATTTTAATAAATAAAAAACTACAGATTAATTAAATATATAACTGAAAATTTAAAAAGTTATTATAATTATTTTATTTGATTATTTTTAAAATAATAATAAATATATATTTTTAATATACATAATAATAATATCAATGATTGAATAAATACATAAAAGAAAAATAAAAAATGGTTCAAAAGTTACATTTTTTTATTTTTTTTACGTTAAATAGAAAAATGTTGTTTTTAGTTAAATAAAAATTAGAATAAAAGACATAATTTTTAATAGAATAAAATAGTGATATTTTAGATGTAATAGAATCATTGTATTTTAACATAGAATAGAACATGTGCATTAAAATAAAAATTTTTATAAAAATTTTAAGAAAAATAAAAAAAAATCAATAATTTTACATGTAATATTGAAATATGAAAAGGAACACTTGTCAAATTTTTAGTTTAACCATTTTCGAGCTATATATATATATATATATATATATATATATAATGAGACTAAAAAATTTCTTGTAAAGAACTTTGAAATGAATGAGATCCAATGAATTGTAGGTGATTTGATATTTAGATTTAGATTTTGTTGGATGCCTAGGAGAAAGTCCATTTTTGTCTATCTGTTTCTATTAGCAGAAGCAGCAGTATTTTGGAAAAATACAAAATAAACTATCGTTGTTTCATCCATCATAAAAGGCAATATTTATGCCATGTTTTGAAGCCACATGCATTATGGAGGTAGAACTTTATTTTAGGGTTTGTGGTTATCAATATCATTACTAAGCCGTTGAAAATTTATTGTGGTAATTCTGCAATATTGTTCTTCTCTAAAAACTACAAATACTTGAAGGGTGTCAAACTTATGAAATTAAAGTATTTTGTTGTTAAAGAGGAGATTTAAAAACAAAAAATATATATTTAGTACATCAGTACTAAACTTATGATTGTAGATCATTTAACGAAAGTCTACGTCCTCACACTTGTAATGATGATTAGGATATATATATTAAATTTTAGTTAATATTGAAAATTTAATTTAAAACAATTAAAAATTTTCAAAAATTAAATTATACTGTTTTAAAAATTAAAAAAAGTGTTAATTAAGTTAAATTTTATGGAAAAAGTACAATTTGCTTACAAGAGATTGAAAGGGGAGATTAGAGGATACGAATGCAACTTCAATTTTGTGAATGGTCATGCACATATAAACAAATTTTTTATTATTTTTTAAAAATATTTTCATCGTTTTGCCCTTTGGAACCAGGATTAGAATATAGATAAATATTGAAGATTGAGGTGCTATCCAATTAATAGATATCTAGTTTCACCATAAGTGTCTTAAGATAAAGACATATGATATAAAAAATAATGAAGATGTAAACAGAAATTAACATTAATAAATCTCCTAGATAATATTAATTATTATTCATGACAAATGATGTTGTCGGGATAAACATGGATAATATTGTATGGACGGTTATTAAGATAAAATTCATTATAATTAATGGAATGACTCAAAGTGTTAAAGCTTTTTTAATTGATGGATATGTTCAAAAACTATTGCATTGTCTTTATCTTGATTGTGAAATATTGATGTGAAAAACAAGTTTTAGACCTCTCAGTAATCAAAATAAAATTCCTCCAATCAAATTCTGAAATTTGTTAAAGATGGTTGTTTCTTTTACCCTCTTTCATGTCCTTTAATTGGGTTTCTTTCCATGCTTGAAAAAAAAAAGTATGATTGTGAAATGCTGTTGAAGGGTTTTTTTTTTCTCTTTTCAAAGATTATATGTAGGGGTGGAAACAAGCCGAGCCGCTCGCAAGCAATTCGGTATTCGACTTGATAAAAGCTTGTTCGAGCTTGTATATTGAAGCTCGTTTAATAAACAAGCCAAACTCAAGTTATACAAAACTCGACTCGTGAAGCTCACAAACAAGCTCGATTAGAAGGTCGTGAGCTAGTTCGTAATTTTAATATTTAGTAATTTGATTTTATATATATAATATAAAAATTCATGTTGTAAAAAATATTTTATTAGAATAAAATCATAATTTTTATTAAATATATTGTAATTTATTTTTAATTTTTTAATGTATAATTTTAATATGTTGTTTGTATTTTTTTAAATTTTTTTAGGCTCGTTTAAGCTCGAGAATAGTTTGTAAACATCAAGTGGGATAGAGAGTTCAGCTCGAGCTCGGTTTGATTATAAACGAACGAAGTTCAAGTTAGCCAAAGTTTGACTCGGCTCAGCTCAATAACGCTCGGTTCGATTACACTCGGCTTAGTTACACCCCTAATTATATGTGATTTTTTTTCCTCATCCAAAATGTTAGGCATACATATTGGAAGAATATAGGCAAAATGCATAGTTTCACCCATAAATTTCATATGATTAACCTTTGACATCCATCAACTTTTAAACTTTTATTTTAAATCTATTTAGCCTCTATAATATATAAAATTAACATATTTTATGAATTAATATTGACATGGATATAAAAACTTATATAGACTAAAATAATGTTTAATTTAAAAAAATAATATAATTAAAAATAAAACTTTTTTAAATTTTTGTATTAATTTTAAATTTTATTTTCATTATTTTAAAGGTAATTTTTAGCATTTTATATGTTCAAAATCATTTGAAATAAAGTGTTTGTCCATTTTAAATATTGTATGAGTTAAATAGAATTGAAAAATACAAATTTAAATGTAAAAAAGGTACAAAATAAAGTTTAAAACTTAAATAGAAAACTATAAAAGTTGAGAAGTGTCAAGGTTAATTGTGTAAAGTTTAGGAGTGAAATAATACATTTAGCCAATATATATATATATATATATATATATTCAAAATTAATAAAAAAAACATTCCACTCAATCAATTTCTTACCTTTATATGTGCATAATTACTTTATATTGTCCATAATTTTTTATTTTCCAAAATTTGTAAGCAAGAAGATTGAAAATTTATCTTTCAACTATCCAGTTTACTATCCAAAATCTAGTATTATGTTACAGTGAGAGAGTAATCAAGTAGTAACTTATTTTTAAAGGCATTCTGAGCTGCAGCATTCGAATCATGTCATTGTCAATTTAAAAGAGGAAGGTTGCCCTCTCCTATTATGCAATCAATTGATGCCTAGGTCATATGACCTCCCTATTAATAAAAAAAAATCTATTATTCTGTTATTAACTCTAACAAATTAATAGTTTTGTCTTCTATTATCTTGTCAGCTTTAGTCATTCATGAACAACATGACAGGAGTATTACTATAAAACATCGCTAAAAGAGCATTATGGAAAGATTAACAAAATGAGAGCATCATGGAGGGAGCATCATGATTGATCCTTTTATGTGACGATGGTGTCGCCTAAATTGCATCCTTTTGATTATACTTTGAATATTTTTCATAAAATGAAAATATAATTCTTTGGATAACATCTTTTGATGCTCCTTTAAATTGGCCTACAAAATAAAATTAGTGTAGGTTTTTCTTTGTTGTTTTGAGTATCAAGGTTGATCTCCTCCATTGGGTTACTAATTTGTGATAATAGTATCATACTAAAACTTGAGTAGTGCTTCATTCAAATCATGTATTTGAATCTCCTCTTATTCTTCATATTTCTTATTGAATTTTTCTTCAGAAACCATTCACTTCATGTCCTCTAAATTAACATGAACTAGATGGTAAAAATCATTTGCCTTGCCTTATGGGATGCTCTAGAGGATTGCCCCGAGTCTTTTATAATAGCCTGTTTAGTCACTCTAAGAGTAACCACATGGTTCATGCTCTTTAGGCTCTACCTGTTGGCATTAGAAGTCTCTTGAAATTGATGACCTTGTTCTAATTTTCTTTTATGATGCTCTTCAGAGACTTTAAGAGTGACAATAATTGCTTCTACTATTTGAAGACATTTTTAAGAAATTTCATTTGAGTATCAATACTACCTACATCAACTATCTGTTTGTCCAACAATAGAACCTGCTGAGACTTGCGTGTCCTCTATAACCCAATCTTGAACATGGACATTTCTTTTAATGTTCTCCAAATAGGATAAAAAAAAAAGCCTTCTAGCCCTACAATTATAGGTAGGGGTGGCCACAGTACATGAATCGACAGTTTCAGTTAATGAATCACCGGTTCTTGGTTCCACCTTAAGTGGAACCGAATTGGAACTAGCCCCATCCCAGTTCAAGGCTGGTTCCAGTTTGTTTCGTTCGATTCATTCGGTTCAACAAGTTAATTTTTTTAAATTTCCCGATTCATGTTCCATGGGAAGTGGAACCATCCTTAAACCGGTCCCTCAATAGATTTCGAGCCAGTTTTGGGCCCAAACCGGCCAGTGGCTAGCCCTAATTGTAGGCACCCATTTTTCAATAAAATTTTTGATTCTTGACATCATCATAGTAGGTCCAATAGAGTGTGCTAATTTTGTTTCCCTACAGACCTTGAAGCTGTAATTTTTCAGTGTGCTAGTTATGTAGGTACACCAACCTGTTGCAAACTGAGTATTTTGACATCTTAAACTAATGAATTTATGAAAGTTAAAAGACCTAAATTTGCTGAGTTCTAAAATTAACTGATATAATAATTATAGCTATCTATCTGATGAATGCTGAAAGAAAAATATTAAAGAATCTAAGTGAGACAAAATTTGGAGAATTAAGCTTGTATTTAAAAAAAAAATGTTGATTACAAAAAGGAAAAACTAACATTATGTTTGGTTCAATTCACCCAAAAAGTTCAGTTCATTTTCAAATGAATTCCAAATAGAATTAATTTTTAGATGAATTTTTATTAATGAAGTGTAATTGGTTCAAATAAATAGTTTGTGGACTTCATCTCAAATGAATTTCATATTTTGTTACATTGTGTTTGGTATAAATCTAGAATTCAACTTAATTTTTAATTTTGGTCAAAAATATCCTTTCAAATAAAAGATATTTTTGAAAATAAAAATAATGAGGGGTTATTTTAGTCATTTAGAAATATAGACTTAAAAGTTGTGAAATTAATTTTGTAAAAATTTGTAGTATTGCAGATGAATTCTACAACATATTTATTTAAACTAAACACACATCATTTTGAACTGCAATTGAATTTCACAAAATTTTATGGAAATTATTTATACCAAATATACTTTAACCCCTTGCTTGATTCAATTCTATTAAGGAATTCATTTCATTTTCAATAGAATTCATTTGGAAATGAATTCCAAATTCATTTGAACCAAACACATTTCATCAATAAGAATAGATTTAGTATTAAGCAATTCTACAAAATTAAGGAGTTAGAATTGGAAATGAATTTTACAAAGTTTTCAGTTAAACCAAATACATTCATTTGAATTTGCATATGAATTTTATAAAATTTTGTAAAATTCATTTGAACCAAATATACTCTAAAAGTAAAAACCGAAGACTAAGCAAAGAAATTGTAAAAGAAAACTTGAAATTATTGTTATTTTATGTTATTTTGATGTTAATGCCTTTATTTTTAAGTTTCTAGAAACGTTAACTGTTATTTTCTTTTATTAGTCCATTAGAGCATCATGGTTATCCAAACTCATCTTTATTAATCTGATAACTGATCTCTCATACGTTGATGCACTATATATATATATATATATATATATATATATATATATATATATATATTTCTACCAGTTCTCTAAACTCTTCTCTAGCATTTTTTTTCTCTCCAGGTATTGTTTCTTCCTCTTATTCTCCTTAGCTGTGGGGATAAATTTCTCTAGCCATTTTTTTCCAGAAATTGATCTTGTGCTTTTTTATTTTACATGTATTATGTTCTTTTATTAGAACAAGTGTTAATTTTTCTAGATGTAGGGCCAAATCCCTAATTTGCTTTCCTTTTGTGAGAATTTTGCTCTATTTCAATGAGAGATTTGTGGGTTTTAAAAGGAAGATATCATCTTTGTACTTGCATTCATAGAGAAGAAGACAACATTTACCTTGAGAAAATTCTTGATTTGGTTTACCTATACCTAGAATAGGAGTGTTTAGATATCTCAAATGATTTGTATTACATTGATAACAAATATATATATACATAAGAAGAGATAAGTGACAGATAAAAATGAATAAAAAATATAAAAAATATAATAGAATGATATATTAGTTGTTACAGTAGTTACAATTGTATATCTAATACCCCCATTAAGCTGATGGTTGCCGATGGAGTAACCGAAGCTTGGAACATATGAGATTGAACGCTGGTTTGGGTAAAGGTTTTATTAAGATGCAAGCAAGATGATCTTTGGAGGAGATGGAATGAACTTGAAGCTGATTAGAGGAAACTTGCTCTCTGACAAAATGGAAATTTACTTCAACGTGTCTGGTTCATGCGTGAAAGGCTGCATTAGGTGAGATGAATGCTGCCCCTAGATTATCACACCATATCCGAGGAGGATGAGATACTGGTAAATAAAGTTCTTTGAGCAACTGGCTTAACCATTGGAGTTCAACTGAGGTGTTTACAACAACTTTAAATTCAAACTCTATTGATGATCGTGCGACAATGTTTTATTTCTTAGAATTCCACCCTATAAGATTTGTTCTAAGATAAATTAGATAGCCTCCAGTTGATTTGCGATCATCTAATGAGCCTGCCAAATCCGTATAAACATAGGCTTCTAAGTTAAAGGTTGGAGATTTGGAAACAAGAAGACCAAAAGCAGCAGTTCCTTTGAGAAAACGTAGATGGTGTTTGAGTGCCTGTAGGTGTAATTGAGTTGGGGCATGCATGAATTATGTCAATTTACCTACAGAAAATGAAAAATTTGGTCTGGTAAAGTAATGTATTGTAAGGAACCACAACATTGTCTGAATTGAGTTACTTAAGCAGTGGATAAAGGTGTAGATTGATCTTTGCGTAGGGGTGGAGTGACTGCCATAGGAGTGGTGATTGGTTTACAAGAATCCATATTCATAGTCTGTAAAAGATTATGAATATATCATTATTGACTAAGCAGTAAACCTTTTGATGTCGAAATTACCTCTATTCCAAGAAAAAAATGTAAGGAGCTGAGATCACGAAGCTTGAAGGATGAGGAAAGCTTGGCAATGACATCATTAAGAAAAGGAGTATTATTGGATGTAAGCATAATGTCATCTATATAGACAAGTAAAAAATAAAGAATCTTGTCTTGATAAAAAATAAATAAAGATGAATCTGCATGGGACCCTTTAAAGCCAATGGATAAAAGTAAACCACTGAGTTTTTAAAATCAGGCTCTAGGCACCTGTTTTAACCCATATAAAGACTTGTTAAGCTTGCATACATAGTGCATATTCTGCTTGTCAATAAACCCCTGAGGTTGGGACATGTACACCGTTTCTTTCAAGTCACCATGCAAGAATGCATTACTAGCATTAAGTTATTTAATGCTCCAACCATATGTAACAACAACAGACAAGATTGTGCAAATTGTGATTAGTTTGATCACTGGACTAAAGGTCTCGGCATAGTCAAGTCCATGTTCTTGGGTGTAGCCTTTAGCGACGAGCCTTGCTTTATAACGTTTAAGGCTACCATCTACATTCCTTTTGATGCAAAACACCCATCAATTGCCAACAATGTTGATATTTGGTGGAGGTGGAACAAGCTGTCATGTATTAGTGCGATACAAAGCATTGAGTTCTTCCTTCATTGCTACTTGCCATTCTTTGGATTTAGATGCTTTGGTAAAATTGGTAGGCTCAATTAAGGCATCATGTTGAGAAATATTGGCACATTTTTTTAGTTCTATAAAGAGTAGATTCATGAAGTTTCATGGGATGCAGTATTTGAAGTAGGGCGGGTGAGTTGGATTTAGGTGGTTGATCAATAAAAAGCTGTAAGCCATCAAGATTATAGTGTTAAATGGTTGGAGGTGATAAGGTTGTGTTAGAAATAGTATTAGGTGAATTTTGAATGTATGGATTGTTGGTGGAAGGCGAGATTGAATTTGGAGATAAAGTGGATTCGGTAGGGACAATAGATGGTAGTTTGGAGATTGGAGTGGAAGTGTTTGAGTTTGGTGGGGATTGTGTGGAATTTGAAAAAATTGAATATGTACCTAATAAAGTGGTTGAGAGAGGTTGTGTTAGCAAAATCAGTTGTAACCAAGGTATTGTAATGTAGTAGTAGAGGAATTTATTTGAAAAAGAAACGTAAACTCATCAAATTTAACATGCCGAACCATATAGAGCCTGCCATTGTATTTGTCCAAGCGTTTGTAGCCAAGATAATGAGAAGAATATCTAAGAAAAAAGAATTATTTTGTTCGAAAAGAGAATTTATGTCTGTGATAAGGTTAAAGTAAAGGATAAACTTCACAGCCAAAGATCTTCAAAAAATTATAATCTGGTGATTACTTGTAGAGTAGTTAATACGGAATGGCTCTTGAAAAAGACTTGGATGACATTCTATTAATAAGATAAATAGTCGTTTCAAATGCAAAGTGCCAGTATTGGAATGGAATGCCATTATAACCAAGTAAACTAAGGCCAACATCAAGTATATGTCTGATTTTCCTTTCAGCAATATCATTCTGTTCATGTGTGTATGGGAAGCTAGTCTGTGCAAAATTTTGGATTTCTAAAAAGTAGTGAATAATGGCCTGTCTTCACCTCCTTAATCAGAATTAAAAGATTTAATGGCACAATTGAATTGTTTTTCCACTAAAGACTGAAATTGACTGAAGCATGGGGAACATCACTTTTATTACGAGTTGGATATAACCAAGTGAACAATGAATAATCATCTATAAAGATGACAATATATCTATGGCCATTCAAAGAACTCATTAAGGTTGGTCCCCAAACATCAGAGTGGATGAGTTCCAGTGGCTTCTTGCTTCGATGATATGTAGGTGGAAGTGAAACTCGATGCAGTTTGCTAAGATAACAAGCGGAGCAAGCTTGGAGAGAAGAAGTGTAATACCCTGAATTTTTACTATTTTAAATTTATTTAAATTATCAAATTATGAGATTTGCAGTGTTAATAAAGTGTTATTATTTTAATTATTTTATTCAGTGAAAATTTCACTTTGATAAATTATGTTAAATATCACTTTAATATTTAAAAGATTTTTAGTTAGTATATTTAATCACACTTTAGTATTTGATGATTTATGATAAAATTTATTTTATATTTTAAAGGAATTGAGTTACACATTTAAATCACTTTATTTTTCTAATAGACATATATATATATATATATTTGTGAGTGTCTAGTGTGTGTATGTGTAATATATGAATATATATACTTATAAATTGTATGGAGGAGATTTAAAGTA
>CATIWK010498509.1:0-14148 GCA_949634005.1 Mallotus japonicus
CAATAGGCACCATTTGATCATCTCCATCTATGCCAACTGCTGAGAGAAGCTGCCCCTTGCACACTCCTTTTAAAAAACACCCATCCAGACCTATAATTGGTCTATATCCTGCCTTCCACCCTCTCCTACAAGCATCAAAGCAAAAAAACATTCTTCTAAACACCCTCCTTCCATCTTTTAAAGCCTCTTTGCACAATTCAATCTCCGCTTTACTTCCCGAATTACTCCTCTTTAAAGCAGCAGCATATGCCTCTAAATAGCCAAATTCTACCTTGAAACTCCCATCCAGCTCTTCAATCACTTTTCTTTTTGCCCTTTTACACTTGAACAAGCTCACATGAATCTTTAAAACTTCTTCAGCTTCCTGCCTCATGTCAACCACTCTGAAACTAGGGTTCTTGTATATTCTGGATTTGAAATAATTTACTAAAAATGTATAATTTGCACTAGGGAGATTGAAATCCCGGTAACACCTATGCTCTGGATGCAAAGTCTTCATAGACAAACCTAGATTTTCACCATCTTTTGAAATGAATAGCAGAAAAGGGCAGTCCTCTTCATTTACACACTTAACTCTAATCCTCTATGGTTCATTTGGGTGGATTTTCAGCTTTTTCCCTTCTTCAATAGCATACTTAGCTATGGCTGCTCTTGCTTCAACGGCATTAGCAAAGGTCATCCCCAACATGAAACCACCTTGCTCTCTATCGTAATGAACTCTCTTTTGAGGAGGCACCTCATCAACAACTTTATCTTCTTCTCCACTCAAATTACTATCATCTTCTTCATTCTCTGTATCACACTGCCCCTCTTATTCTTGGTCACTTACATACCTATATGGATGTACATAAGTTGTATCTACTACATCCCTTTGACTAAATCCAACACCACTAGGATTATTAACACTTTGTTGGGTACAAAACTCTTGTGCATTTGCATTTAAGGGATCTATTAGATTTGCATTAACTGCTTTAGCTGCTGCATTCACTTCCTCTTCATTTAGATGCTCTGCCTCTTCATTTAATGCTTCATCTACATGCCCTTCATTTAAAGCTTCATCTACATGCTCTGCCTCTACATCACTTACTTTAGGCTTAGTCCTTGAAGGATTGAATTCTAATGGCAGAACCTGAGTTAGAAATTCAAGGACATCTACTTTATGGTCACCATAAAACTCGATCTCACCCACCCAACTGTTATCAGTTATATATTTAAGAACTCTCCTAATACTGTCGTCATTGTGCACTAAAAATAACCCATCCCTAAGGTTTTTCCCTGGCTCACGAACAAAAATTTTTTTAACAGTAGGGTACCCTAATACTTTCTAGTAGCTATAAAGTATGTCTCCATAATTCAAGAAATCAGGGTCAAAGTCATACAAGAAATCAACACTCCCATTAACATAAAGAAGCTCATCATTTTCACGCACCTCCCAACTACCACCGTAGTTAAAAATTATATCCACAATCTCGTCCATGCTATCACAATAGCAAAGAGAAAAAGACAAAAATAAGATATATTTTGTCTTTGAAATAGACAACATTGCATGTACATTTCACATGGCTTCCAAGCATAATCGATTAAACAATGGAAAAAAGGTCATAAAATAAACCCTAAAATGAACCCTACTACTGTCACAAGGAGCAAAAAGACATAACTTTAGCATCACCAACATCACATTTGCAACAAGGACCACAACTTTTTTATTCAAGAAATAAAGAACAAAGAACCGAATCTTACCTGTTTTACTCAGATACATGGACCACCCAAAAGCATAAAATAGAGCTTTGTCAATAGAAAACAAGATTCTCACTGAAAAGGGTATCTTCTTTCTTCAGATTCTTTGGGACTACAACAATTTTTTTAGGAAACAAGGGTTTTGCTTTGCTAAAGGTTTGTTTTTAGGGATGGGTAATGAACGTTACATTCAAGAGGAGCTATTTTGTTAATGGCGGTAATCTCAACTGTTGCAGGGAGAAAATGTGACGTGGCATTCATTTAAAGGATGTGGTGCCCTAGTGTCATTGCATGATTGACACATCAGATAGAGCATAAATGGTGTTTCTTTGTTAAATAGCCTTCCGTCAGTTAAGGGGCTTAAAACACAGAGACTACTTATTTCTGTGTTTAAACGGTCCAAAAAAAAACGTAAGGGTTTATGTGCTCCCCGCTGTAAACATTAGGGGGGGAATATCCCAATTTTTAATTGAAATATGATAATAATCTCTGATCACAACAGCGCAGAGGCTTGAAAAGTCCACCGTAGCTGCTGCGAGTTTAGTTTTTTTTTTTTCCCATTGTGCTCGTTTTTACAGCTTTTTAGATCTTTAACCGCAATTTATGGATTTGTAACTTTCTGCACACACGTGCATTGGTTGTTTTTTTCTTTGATTTCTCTCCCCAAGGTTTTTTTTTTGTTTCAACTGTTTTAGTTATGCAATATCTCAATGTGACTGTCGCTACTACTACTGATACACAACGCGATGGAGAAGCTCGCCAGAACCCTAGGAATAATAACTTCCGGTGGATCCCCGATGAGTGTGCGTGGATTTTGGTTTGACTTCAATAATTACACACCGACAGAGAAGATGCTTCCTTACTCTGCTTTTGCTTCCTTGCTTTTGTTTTTACTTCTTCAGGTAATTGAAGTGTGATTTAGGTTTAATTTACTGTCTGCATTTGAAGAATTATAAAAATGTTGTTTAGGTAGCTTATGGTGCTCGCTACTGAAAGGATTTGTTGATTTTGGATGTGCAAAACGTGGCTTAGTACTTTTGGTGCTGATTAGTCAACTGTCTTTCATTTCAAGAAATGCTAATTACTTTCCTACTTTTTCTTCATTTTGAGTGATTAATTACTCACAGAGCCTGTCTACAGTTTTATAATTATGTTTAATTCTGTCATTTCTATGCGATTATTTGAAACAATACAATCTATTAATTGCATTTATATTGCTGTGTCTTTGGGTTAATGGCATGATGAACTATGGGTGTGAACTTGATGTATATGGAAGTTAGCTGACGTAAAACTCGAGGAAATTTAAAAATTCATGGTCTACGTTGGTGGCTTGATGAGTTATGCTCATCTTTCTACTTTTTAAATTTCAACTGCAGCTCCTAGGTTTCTTTAAGCTTGGGCTTGTGCTATAAACTCTATCTAGCTTTGCATATAATGAAGACGTATAGCACACACTACTCATTTTAGGGAATTTCTCAGATGGTAAGAATTTTTGCAGAGAAGGGGAATAATATCATTTTTATGATAATTATGTGGCATTTGCGTGCTTCAATACTTGTGCCATTTTTCATGTGAACTTCCCTGAAGTATTTGTCGTGAGGTTCTTATAATTTTGCTTCATCTAGAATATATATATATATTTCTTATTTCTGTTTATATTTTTTTCATTAATAAAGTATTCAAAATCTTTCAGGAAGAAAGATTGAAACACCGAATGAGGATATACTTACTTTTACGCATCCAGGCCAGATCACCAGGTGTGGACTCACATTGAAGTTTCTGTTATTCTAATAAGCTTCAGTTTCCTTTCCAATGGCTATACCTTAGTGAAACTTGCTAGTTCATGTTCATACTTTTTGAATTGAATTTATGCATTTTGGCCAATGTACTACTGAGATTATTCTGGTTACAGGAAGCACTCCATCTTCCACTCCCGCATTCGGTACTCCTTCTTCTACTCCGGTGTTCGGTACTCCCTCTTCTACTCCGGCGTTTGGAACTCTGTCTTCTATTCTGGTGTTTGGTACTCCATCTTCTACTCCTGCATTCGGCACGCCTTCCACTCCCTCTTTCGCCACTACCGGCTTCAGCTCTTCTCTTTTCTCCACACCATTCTTAGCTCAAACACAACAGCAACAGCAAACTTCACTTTTTCCGCAGCAAACTCCGTCTACCGGTTGTGGACTCCAACCTACTCCATTTTCCGGCAGTCAATTAACGACGCCATTTCCTAATGCTCAATAAACTACTCAGATGGCTTCTGTTGCTCCTCTTCCTTATTCTCTAGCAGATTCTAATATTCAGGTTTCTCATTTTTTTGGTTAATTCTTTTTGTGCTTGCTTGCTCAGTTTTCTTTTTCAAGAATTATTTTATTTTTGATTTGATTTTATTAGGCGATTGTTGATGCTTACAAGGAGGAGCTAGGAAACCCTAAATATGCATTTAAGGTTCGTTTCATTGCTCAAATTTGGGATTTATTAGTCAAAATTAGGGTTCTGGATAGTGACTTTTTTTTTATGTGGTAAATTTTGCAGTATTTGTTGTTGAGTGTAACTGATCCACAGCAGAGAGTGAAGCCTGCTGGTGTTTCAGATGTGAGTTCTATTTACTGTTTGTGTTTTTCATTTTTATTATTTTTTAAAAATTTATGTTCATTTTTTTTATGTTTAAAATCATGAAATGATGTACATATTGTTTGGCTAATTAAAAGAATAGTTTGCATTATTATGCTAGATCATGTGGGCAGAGGCTATGGCGAAGCTTGAAGGTATGGAGAGTCCAGATCGAGAACGGCTCTGGCCGCAGCTTATTCAAGGTTTTAAAGATCTCTCCAACCGGCTTAAGGTATTTCTTGTTAATTCGAGGTGTGCAATGCAGTTAGATGTTTGCTTTTTATTATTTAGTTTACACTGGTATGTGGAACTAGATATGCTATTTGTTGTTTTTAGGATCTTGATTCATGAGTTTCTGTTCTTATAAACAATTAAACACCATCATGTGCATTGTCTTTCATTTCTGCAAATATGTACTGCTATTTGAACCAGAAGACTCTATGTTTGAGAAGAAGAAATGTACCGACTTAACATGGACCTTAGAAGTTGAAAATTAGCCATTGGCCTTAAAAAGGAGGGGTCAAATATGAAACTTATGTTCTATCAACTGCCACAGAAATAATATTACCGCTTCAAAAGTTCAGAGCCACAAGTTTTATACATAAAGAATGTGATGTTTATTTATATGGAGAATAATTTTAGTGAAAATGTACATTATCAACTGCTGAAATGTTTAAGCTTATTCAGGCTGATGAGGCCGCCCTGCTATTATTATTTTTTTTTTGAAATGTATCAGAAATTAGAATCAGAGTAATTTAAGCCCTGTACTCTTAAAGTTTATGCTATATGCGCTCTTGCTGTCATATTTTTGGCTGTTGAACTGGGAATTGAACCTTTTTGACTTGTGATACTTTTATAATGCAGCTCCAAGATGAAGTTATCGTTTCTGATGCTGAGCGATTGCGGATGACCCAAAGCAATGTGAAGATGGTATTTTCTGTCTATATTCCTACCATCTTGCATTGCAATTTTTTTGTACATGTGTTTTTGATTAGCAAGTACTTTTTGCAGCTTCAAAGGCATTTCCAAACTGACACACTTCCATGGATTGAGAGAATGAGGCAAAAGGAGCAGACTCTTCAAAGGCGTCTTTTAAGGGTGAGAATTATATCCTTTGGGAACATTGGCGCTTGAACAGAATGATACAACCCATTACTGATTACACCATAAAGTTCATGTGGTTTCGAACTGCTGAATGCTAGATGAATCATGATTGTGACAGAGAATTTAATAATACGTGACTGGGCTGGCAACCTCTGTTTTATATTTTATCAGCAACATAAGTTTTTAGTAGTGGTCGGCAAATTCTAATCATTGTTTGCTTTTCTTATTTGCTTGAAGATGATGAGAATAATGGAGGCACTAGAGGGTAAGGGTTATCGAATGCCCTTAATGAAAGGGGAAGCTGAATTGGCTGAGAAGTTGGCTACAATAACCAGACAGGTAGGTTTTTTGTACTGTACTACTTTATGCTTTTCTTATTTCTGCCAGTCAAAGATAGTGTTAACAAGCAGAAGCTTTTCAGCTCAAAGGATCTGGAGCTGAACTTTCTAGAAGAGTACAGAACCTACTCACTGTGTCACGTGTTCAAGCAAATGCAATTGGAGCTGGTGGTTCTATTTATCTTCCAGGGTCAACCAAGATCCATGAACAGAGTCTTGCTGATATGCAGGAGGTAGGTGCAGGATGTATTTACCGTGGCATGTTGGTATTATATGTCATTGTCAATACTAAGAGGTTGATCCTATTTCCATAACCTGAGTTGCTTAAACTACAGTTTTTTTTACTTTTATCCATATGAAGAGCCCTAGCTTTTGAGATTGGAAATAGCATTTGCCCATTTATAACTCCAAGCCACATTGATGGTATTTTATGATAACTGGCATATTGTAAGTTGTGACCACATCTGAAAAGAAAGAAGTAAACTATTTTAAGAACCGTGCTGTGGTTAAAAGTGGTCCATGACAAACATTACATCTCCCTTTTTGTTCCATTGGCTAGAGAGCATTATTCTGATATGATTCCTAATTGCCATTATCAATTTTCTGATTATGTTTGATGGGTAACAAAGGATTTGCTTTCTTGTGCAGGTCTTACAACAGCAGACAGAAGCCATTGCAAGGCTTGGCAATGTACTGAAGCGAGATATGAGGGATATGGAAATAATAATGGCTGAGGATACAGAAATGACACAAGATGCGAGCTAAAGAAATGAGGAATCAGTGCTTGTTTGATATGTTTTCAGGATTCTTTCCAGGACTCCAACATTTTGCGACTGATCTAATTGGGCAATGGAGTTTTACTAATCCCTCTTCCCTTTTCACATATTTTGCGGTTTCATTGTGTTTCAAGTTTATTCAAAGACATCCATAAAAAACGCGGAAACTTTCCTGGTGTAATTTACAAGTGTTCTGTTTTTTGTACATGAGCTATAAATATTAATATGTAATTTGTTACCTGATTTTTAATGCCAGTAATTAACATGTCAAAAGAACCATGTACAACCTGTCAGAATCTAATTCAAGCATATGGACAGGAGTTAGAGATTTGCAGAAGTCTGATTCTTCATTGTGTTAATAATGCAAAATTGGGTGCTATAGCCTTGTGAAATTAGTACATTGGATAATTTGTACATCAATCCCTCATCCTGAATTTGAATCTAATATCATTCACAATGTTAGGTCAGCTATATACCATACGCTTCTGCCATGATTAATAGAACAAGTGCTGTCCATCCAGTAAACAAACGTGCACCCTTTCCTTTGCCCTTCTTCTGATCATACTGTTCCCACAAAAACCCTGTTTGGTGATAATTCTGGACCACATTTCTGCGGGGAAACAACAAAAACTTTAATTCAATAAGCAGTTGTGAACCAACTTATTTTACTTAATATATGTGCAACAATTTGGTTAAATGCAAACATTACCTTATCAGATTGCTCCTAAGCTCCTCATAGATTTTCTTCGCCTGGTCTCTATATGGTCCATCTTCTGTAAGAATTTGACAAAGTTTAAGTTAAATATGGGCGTGGGGTGTTTAGGGTTAGCAAAGGGGATGCATCTTCCTTGATACCTTTGGAGTAGTGATGGAGTGCAGAAAGAATCAAGTAGTTCATGTTCATCCAAATGGGGCCTCTCCAATATGGTGGGTCATGCTCTGTATTCCGTTTCATGTATATGGAACTGTGATATATAGAAAATGATTCAAACACTCTGGTAGTGTAATCTCTTGATCGAAGCATCAAACATCAAGAACTCAAGTGGAAGACTGTAAGGCAAATTAGATGACAGAAACCATTACCTTGTTTTGGCAAGAGATCGAAGTCCATAGTCAGTCCATAAGATACTCCTATTTGAAATGATGTCAAGCTGTTTTTCCAGAATCCCCGAGTCCTACATTGAAGTGGTTTGCATGAGAAATCTATCTAAAATAAGTGTAGAAATTATTATTTTCATGCTAGGTTTTCCATGCAACTTACAGATGGAATAATCCTCCCCATGAACGGGAAAAGGCTGACATAACCAACATGAGGAACCAATCTCAACTCTGGTTTTTCTAGTACTTCACGAACAAGATCTCGCCTTACATAACTATTCTCCACAATTGTTTCTTTCCAACTCAAGCGAACCTATTATATTTGTCAATTGGTAAATTTTATTAGAGAAAAGGCTCCATCAATCACGAGTAATAGCAGGCTTAGCCAAAAATACAAAACAAGAATTAACTACTAATCAACATGGATAGGACATCTTTCTTATACAAGAGAGAGGAAAAATAAGAACATCAAAGAGATTAGAAATTACAACAAACTATAAGCAGTCAGAACAGCACTGAGATATCTTCCCAGTGTATCACTAAAAGGAACATAACTTAAAATCTGAGAGAAGAGTAATAAACAAGTTAAATACCTTTTCTGTGTGATTTCCAAAATCAAAATATGCTCCATATGCAGGATCAAAGTGCATCTGGTCAAATATTGAATATCTTTCAGACAAATGACACCATTACAATATTTTTCAAGACCAAATACAATATTTAATTGAATTAGACACAGCATCTCCAAAATATTGGGTACAGCTAATCTGATCACAGACCTGATTCAGCATTTCAAAATCTGAAAGTAAGTTAGCTGTTGAACCATAATCCTGCAATGCAAAAATTTCTTTTTAAGGCCTTATTAAGTTCAGTATTAGTCACATATTTAAAATGTAGCCTTTTTAGCATACCTTCCCAGACTTGTGTTCTTTCCCTAACAGCTGTGCGATGGAATGCATGCAATTTGCAGCAAGACGCATCCAGCACCTAAGGTCTAAATGACGTTCTTCATCATTTGGATGTGAGGCACGGGGATAATCATCCAGCCCAGAGGACAGTGTCTGGACATGCCAGAAATAATGTCATTCCACTATTTGTCATTGCATGGAATAAGACAAACATAAATATTAACCACCAAAAGGTCAAGATAACAATTGAATGCTGGAAAAATGAACCTTCGGGTTAAATTCACGAGTTGTTGAATTGTCCCTTCCATGCCAAAAATAGCTACCGATCTCCTTCCCTAGATTGCATATGGCAAAAAAAAAAAAAAGCAAACTACTGTGAAATTAAAAATATATCTTGTCTGAACACTCACCCAGACATGTCCAAATATGGGAAAGCAAAGGGCATATTAAGCTTTTCTCTAGAAAGAGAGAAATCCAAGAATACCGTAATGCCTTAAGTTCAATGATTTTGGTTGCATACAATAAATAACTGTTAATACCTATTTAGCTGTTTAAGAATGTAACAAATAGAGGCAAAATAGTTTCCCAAAATTCTAGCAAAGCTAAAAGTATTCATTCCATGAACATCAAATCCACCAGAAAAAAGACAAAAGAATAATGTGATGGTGGAATACCTGACTGGGTAGTATTAAACCACTGGAACCAAGCTTCAAGACGAACAAAAGCCCGCTCCAAGAAAGAAGTGATCTTAGTGCTTTCAGCAGAGGTAAACTTGTTTTCCTTCATGCCGGAAAGTAGATCTGGGAGGAGCAACGTTTAACATTACATCTATGATCATGTTCACATATTTTTAATTCAAGTTTCAGTCAAGGAAGTATGACAAATGCATAAAGGGTATGTAACTTTTGATCTATGGTAGTTATCAAGAAGTAAACAAGATTCTAGAAGGGGCATAACTGGTTTGAACCACTTGAGAATAGCAGGAAAAAGGGAACTTGTTAAGTTGGTTTTGTACTTCTACGGATGGTTACACCCAAACATGGCTATTGAGGAATAAATTGTGTACAGAAATTGCACTATTGCAGGCCGTCATACAACCCCAAGAGGAATATTAACGATTTAGCAGACTTCAATAATTTTCTTTTTCTTTCCATTCTATATCAGTGATTGACTAAAACCTCAAACATAAGAAACTAGCATCAGTTCCTTGTTTAGGAAGCTGGTGCCAACATGATCAGAGATCATCCTATTCAAATTCAAAGTAGCAAGATCAGCTCAGCAACCGATATGTGCATAAAACTAAGGGCAGTAAGTGAGGTGGACTAGATACTGAAATTCCACGGCAAATAAAATATCTTAACAAATAAGCTTACCACTTATAACCAAAAATAAAGTTGGAGGATTTCCATTAGTAGGATCCTGAAGAACAAATTCCTCTGGCACTTTACTGCAATCACACCAAAACAGACCTTGCAAATTTACTCTATTGATGATATAAATCCATAAAACTGATTTTGTGATCACGCTTCAAGCTTTAAATTCACTGTATGCACTTGATAATTTTACCAACTAGCTTTACCTTAGAGCTTCAGATCCCAGTATTTGCTCTCGTGGAATCCATCCATCAATGTTCATTAAGTCTAACCAGTGGCCAAGAATATCCAAGCATATATTAATATCCCAACGCCTGCTCAAACACCAAGCAACTATAACTATAAATCCCATCATTACTTCCTCCAAAGAGCAACTGAAAATTTGCATTGACAGAAGAAGAATTGAATAACAGAAGGCAACTGACCAGATTAACAGTTGATGGAAGCCTTCATCCCATAGAAATCCCCTAGGAAAGAAGGGACGACTAGGAACTGCTGTGTAAAGCTCAGCTGGCCAATATGCGATAAAATTATCATGACCTTTACGCTGCAATGAAGCATTTCCCTATATGTTTATATCAGATGTTCAAATTGATCACAGCCATTTGCAAAATATAAAGATAGATAGCAGTATTGCCAGCTGAACTGTGAAAGGAGTGAACAAGCAAATCATCTTTAAAGAAGGGGGAGCACAGAGAAAGCAACATACAAATTCTCATCTTGTGACTGGGTTTACTCATCTCTTCTCTCTCTCTCTCTCTCTCTCTCTACTTATATAAATTTCAATCCAACCATCCTTGAACGGCTGTAGAGAGCAATCTATATATCACATACTCACACACGAATGGCCAAAATATGAAAGAGAAAAAACATAACTTACATTAGCATTTCTTGGGTATGCAATTTTTGATTGGCCATAAAAGTAGCCGATGCCCCCCAACATATTGGCGACAGCAGCCTTACCAACAATTGTTGACTCAGTTTCAAGCTGAAAAAATATTAGCAAGATGTCAGTTTTCTTCTTTCAATATACTACATTGTCCTGGTCATATCAGGAAATGAGTATGTTCATTTTACGTGCATCTGAGTAATTGTGAAGATGACTGAGAGATAAAATATGAGCAGAACATTTATAACTCTGCAAGAGTATAAAGTATTGGGAAAAGATAAATGCATAAATTCAACGTTTAAGGTATACATTTCCAAGAAGAAGAAACACAAGATCACTGGCATAAAGTTTTTATAAGGAGAATAAGGAAAAGCCTCCCTTAGCAATTAGAGACTTGGGCAGTTATATCTGCACATAGGATGTGGCGATTACTTATAATTATCATGCATAAGACAAGACTAACAACTATCCTTCTGACATATTTCAAAACTAAAGCAACATGACAAAAGCAATTATATTTGCTACCTTCCATGATCATGTGATTGTGAACAACACATGTATAAGCACAGAATATGGACTAGAATGCAATAAGGAAAAGTGAATTTCAATCATACCTCTCCAGCTATATTAAAGCACTGCTTGAACTTGTTGTCAAAATCTGATTGCTTTTCTTGTAGTTGACTTGTCAATAAGGTACCTGAATATTAACTAACATGTTCATAATTTTAAGGAGAAACGGAGAACTTCAGTTGTTAGAAGCCAGCCAATAGAGTTTAAGTCAGGAAAAAAACTAAAGATAAAGATGAAATATGTGCAACATTTTTGGAAACAATCTGATTACCAGTATGCAAACTTGTAAGATTGGTTTCTGTTCACATACTAAAAATCTGAAAAAAACGTAATAAAGGCAACAAAATGCATAAAATTACTTACTGACAAGCATATAAGCCATAATGGGCCCACAAATACACA
Source organism: Mallotus japonicus (assembly GCA_949634005.1). Classification (NCBI taxonomy): domain Eukaryota; kingdom Viridiplantae; phylum Streptophyta; class Magnoliopsida; order Malpighiales; family Euphorbiaceae; genus Mallotus; species Mallotus japonicus. The sequence continues at coordinate 11,809 of CATIWK010498509.1, forward strand.
TATATAATACACCCGTATAATATGTCAAAAGCCATGCTAAAACATATAAAAACGCGAAAGAAAAGTCTTGTTGAAAGTGCAAAACACACACACAATTAGCAGCCATGTTAACACAGTTATGAAATCATGTATCGATTTTCTATAGTCTACACTTGGTTATTCACACCCTCGAATGACTTTCAGGTTCCTTGCCCTGAAATTATAAATTTCTATGGCAAAGAGCCTCTAACTGAATTTGACAACTCAACTATGGAAAAAGTAAAAAAATTTAGCAATGCCTAACTGATAAGAAAATGGAGGAATGATTTATCAATTTTGACTACACAGGTGATTCTGCGCTAACTGGCTTCTCTTTGTAATGACAAAGAGCTACAAAGAAGTGGTTAAGCATAATTGACTTGAAACTAAAGTTTTAAGAAAATAAAGAAGCAGAGAACATTAATTATTGAGATGAAAGTGATATAGAAAAAACCTGTCAGGCTGTTTACACGTGCTTTTACTCTTGATCTTTGCACTCCAGTTCCAGACACAAAGGCAATATCAGCTTTGAATGAAATCCTAGCGGAAATCTGCATGAGATCATCACAAATTCAACAGTGGCATGGTAAATTAAAGATAATTATCATGACATTGAGTTTATGAGGAAAACACTACTGGTATTTTGAATAGGTTATATCAATGCTGCATACCTGAAATACTAAGATATTTGGAGAACCTTCAGATGAGTCAGATAGTTTCAGTTGGCCAAACTTTCTCACCTAGCAAGATTTAAACATTCAAGCAGAAAAAGCAAGAGAATGAGCACTAAGAAAACTAAAGACACACCTGCCTCCAGTTATATAACAACATAGCAGATTTTCTATGCAGAAATAACATACTTGGTTCCCAAGTTCTAGCTGGACAAGATCAGACGAATTGTGAATGTGTGGTGTCCTGAACCCAGAATAGTGGATCTCCGAAACATCCTACAAAACAAATTAGTTAGCTGTAGATCAACACCAGCAAGCAAAGCCAAATCCTTAGCACAAGTGACAGAAAAGCAAAACAAAGGAAGACAATCTCATTTAACAATCCATTACTACATTACATTAGATTCTAGATGTAGCTGCCAATCTCAAAGGTCTGCACATGAACCTGATGCCAAAAGAGAATTCTCATGGATATCTATACCACCTCTTCCCACACTTAGGGCACTTCCATCTTCATCAGCCAAAAAGAAAAACAAATGTCCATTTTGCAGCATTTCATTATTTAAAAACCTGTCTCCAGGGAAAAAAACGTAATATAAATGCTCAATAATCGAAATTTTTTTTGTACAGTTCTAATTATCAGCAAGCAAAGTTATTTACTTCTCATTTTGCACATCGATTCTAACCGCCCAATCTCCACCATAACCACTGCCTTCAGTGGATTTCAGAAAACTCGTCTCTAACCTCAATCCTTGATCAACCAGCACTTGATGTCCAAAATCACGACCATTATGCTGGGTCCAACCATACTTGCTAAGCTCATCAGCATCTTGGCATACATGCCTCATATGATACCTCCCATCCTTTACACCAATCCACATCAAGCCCGCAACTAAAGACTTAGGAGTCCTACCATCAATAACAACAAAAACACACAATCATAATTCACACAAAGTAAAACAACATCAACAAGAATAATCATCATCAAGTGGCGCGTACCTGGCGCGAATTCCAAGATAAACATGAGGACGATATGTACCCCAGTATAAGATCTCGCCATGCTCTTCTTGAAACTTTTTAAACATACAAACATGAATCAAACTAGTCAAACCTAAATCATTGAATTATTTCCTTATAAAAAACACAGAAGTGAAGTGATGATTGAAGTCACTTGAGGAAGGTCCATGAGCTTGGGAGCAGGAAAAGGCGTGATAACTCTAGGTATTTCTGCTTCTTCAACATGATTAACGAGATTATGAATAAAAAACAATACAACTAAAAACGAAAACACGCCAATTCCTAACATGATTTTGAGATCAACATTAAAAATTCGAATCAAACTTTGATCGTTCTTGCTTCGGTTTCTACTCCGTGGTTTCAAGTTAGGTTTCGTGCTACGAGTAACACCGTTGTCGTTGTCGCCGGCGTCGTTGGAGGATTTGATTCTGGTCCTCGCCTTGCCGCTCCGGCTACTTCCTCCGGCCATTATGTATTGAGTTCAGGTTCAACGATTACAGAGACTTAAGTGCTAATAGTATTTGATTGGCATTTGACTGAGGAAGAAAGTTTGGAGAAAAGGATTCGTCAGTTAGGCTTGCGATTGCTTCACTCTTTGCCCCATTGGTTCACATAAAGAACTAACAACTGAGAA
>CATIWK010498606.1:0-32496 GCA_949634005.1 Mallotus japonicus
ATAATTAAATAAATATTGTAAATTATAATTAATAATTAAATAATTATTATATTTATACCTATAATTATTTTAAAAAATTATTATATTTTAAAATTTATTTTTAAATAATTTGTATTAATTATTTTAATAACATATAAATTAAAGACAATAAATTATTGTTTATTACTATATATACTTTTTAAATAATTTGCATAACTAAAAAATATTATAGGCATATGAAATTATATTTACAAATGAATAATATCATTAATGGTCATTTCACAGACAAACAGTAACAACTAATAAAATTTTACCAAACACTTCTTATTTATCAGCTAACAGCTATCAGCTGCTGTAAACAGTTAAACCAAATAGACCCTTAAATGGATAATTCTTCATGTTGCTATCAGTGTGTCATTGATAGCCACAATTTTATATCAATGTCTCTTATTTAATTTAAAAATTATAAAAATAATAAATAAATAAATAAATCTATATATATATATAATAAATGCTGAGCTTTAAAGTCATTAAACTAAAAATTTGACAAGTGTCTATTTTTTATATTTGAGTATTCACCCTAAAATTTAATGTCTCAAATTCTTAAAATTTATTAAAAATAAAATATTTATTATAATGTTTTAGTATTATTTTTTAACTAAAACACTATTATACATATTCTAATACTACTCAAATTCTAAAAGTTTTTATATAATACATATTTTTTTTTTATCTCAAATCACTCAATCATTTTTCCTAAACCATTTAGAAATTATATTTTTTTAAATTTTCTTAACTAAAACACTATTATACATACTCCACTAGTAATTTAACAGTCTCAAAAAAAATTCTATTATATTTAAAAATAATGGCAATAAAAATTAAAGAAACTAAAATTGATGTAATATATTTTATTTTTAATTTATTTAATTACCTTTTTCTCTTTATAAAAATTCTTATTTGAAAATACATATGTTTTATTCTATATAAAACACTTTAATTATACTACATCTAAAATATTACTATTCATTTTCATTAGAAATTATGTCTTTTATTCTTATATATATATATATATATATATATAGAAATCTAAAAATTGTGTAGTGTAGAAATTATTTTCTATTTTCTATTTTATTTCTCCAATTATTATTATTATCATACATATTAAAAGAATATATGTACTTTTAATAAAAATTATTAAATAAATTTGTTATAATAACTTTCTAAATTTTCACTTTTATATTTAATTAATTTGTAATTTTAAATTTATTAAAATTATTTAATCATTATATCAAAATGTATATATTATTTAAAGTCCAGGCAACATACAGATTCACGACTAGTTAGTTATAAAATATGAGTTTTTAAATTATGACATCGCGGGCTCATCTGTTTCTTTTCATATTTTTATATTTTATCATTTTAACTAATTATTTAATTATAATTTGTACTTTTAGACTACTTTTTTTTTTTTTGTATTATTGCAAACGCGTAAGGGAAAAAAACAAACGGAATTTAATAAAAAAAAATTGTGGTCTTCATCCTTGTCCTATTTAAATTGAAATACGCATTTATTATTGGATTAAAATAGTACATAAACTTTTTTTTAACAACCAGTACAAAGGGTTAATTCGAACTCTATTCCTCTTAACTGAATGTTACACTTTTTATCACTTGAACGATTTGTAGGGGACAAAAGTACATAAATTTAATAGTTTATTTAAATTAAAATACACATTTACGGCCAGGTTAAAAAAATATCTAAAGTTAATACGTTTTTAAAGTTGAAATATGCATTTCTTCAAAAAAAAAAAAAAGTTGAAATATGCATTTATTAACAGATTAAGCTTGTATGTGGGTGATTGTATTTGCTATTTGCCTTTTAATTTGCTAGCTCCATTGCTGAACTTTTTTTCTTTTTTTTTTTTTTGGGTTCACTTTTGTGGGGGGTCCTTAAATAGGCAGAGAGCAAGAGAGGTGATGTGAGTAAAGCAATCCAGTGCTACATGAATAAAAAGGTGGATTAGAGGAAGAAGCAAAAGAGCACATAAAGGGGCCGATAAGCCATGCTTGGAAGAAACTTAATGAAGAGAGGAGCAAGTGTGCACCTCCAGAATTTGTTGTAGACTTGTCACTGAATATGGCACGAACAGCTCAATGCATCTTTCAATATGGAGATGGTATTGGAACTTCAATTGGTATAACCACAGATCGTTTCACCTCATTAATAGTTGAACCCATCCCAATTGAATAATCTTGTAAATTATTTGCTCAAATGCCAGGGGGACAAATGATATAACATTGTAGAATAAAAGGGCTGAATTATAATTACCAATGCACCCTTTTCTTTTTATCCCTCATATTTTCATTAAAAGTGAGTTTTATTTATTTATTTTTAAATAAATTAATAGTTATTTAATTTTTTTTATATTACACTTTGCAAAAATATATAAGTGTCATTTCTTTAAATTTAACATAATTCTAATGAAGATTTTGATAAAAAAAAAAAAGGAAAAGAAAAACAATAAGTAGCATAACATGGACTCTTACTACAATACACATTTATATTTCTATAAATAAAATTAAAAATAACTACTTTAATTTTTTTATTTAATTATAATACATAAGTACAAAATAAAAAATAAAATAAAATTAATTATTAATAATGAAAATTAATAATACAAGAAATGAAATTGAGCAAACAACCCAATTAAAACAAAACACCAAAGAAAAAGGGGTATTGATTATAGCAGTGTATCAATGCAAATAGGCTGCGCAGCGGTCGGTTCGGTTCGATTCGGTTGTAAAATGGGTGGAATCAATCGGTTTTGAGGAGCATAATTTGTATACCAAACCGAACCGAATGAAGTATGGTAATCAAATGATCAGTTACTAAAAGAAGTCGGTTATTTCGGTTCATTATTTCGATTGAGCTTTATATGAACTGGGCTTAAAAATTGAAAGCCCACGGACAAGAATTAGTTCTTTTTTTTTAACAATAATTAGCAATTCTGTTATATATATGTATTCATTAATTTGAAACATAAAAATTTAAATTATATTTACAAAAGTGAAGGCCTATCATTTAAAAAAAAAATGCCTAACCAAAAAAATTGGCCTATAGAAATATACAAAAGCTGAAAAGCATGTTTGCAATATAAAAAAAATGATGCACAGAGTATACAAAATATAATTAGCCATGCACTGGATAAAAATATTTGCAGGCATCAGGTTGAAGCAATGTTGTTTAGTGCGACTGGAGTCTGGAAGAAGTGTCCTACAACTACAAGAACAAATAAAGACAAACATCAAGTGAGTGATAGAATTCGAAAGTAATAAACAATGAACATACAGAAATTTAAATGAGGCTCATATTAAATATATTTTGATCAAACAAAAAATGCAGCCACATTTTTAATAGCTAATAAAAACTAAGCCACCAAAGAAACTTAAGCATGAACTTTGGTACATCAGAAAAAATATTGAGGGTGGAAGCATCATCATTGCCTCATAATTGCACAGCCATAGGAGCAACATCAACACTAGCACCTCAACAAATAGACAGAGGCACATCAGGTTGGTCACAGGGCAGTGCAATTGATCAAAGCAAGAAATTCATCAGGCTAAATATGGCAATCAGGCAATGCAGACAAAAATCACAACATTGCAAACAAATGAAGTGAATTGAATCAATTAAAAAAATTTATTGAGAACTGTTTGATTCTTGTAATTAGACAGTAGTTGAAGATGATGGGCTAATGGCTGTTTGTTCAGGCAGTTCTATCAAAAAAAGAGATGAAATAATCAGTAGCATTTCGTGTATAATAAATATATATTAACAAATTAAAAAAAAACTAATTAAATTGAAGATTACCTTTCTCAAAATTTTCCAAATCATCAATAGTTTCCTCAACACAGATTGGCTTATTAGCCAATCAGAAGTACATATTAAGGCCTCAACAATCTTAAGAGTGAGAGAGCTCCTGAAATCATCTAGAACACGTCCACCAGTGCTGAAAGCACTTTCAGAAGCCACAGTAGAAATAGTGACAACAAGCACATCATGTGCCATAAGAGAAAGGATGGGAAACCTTAATTAAATTGAAGATTACCTTTCTCAAAATTTTCCAAATCATCAATAGTTTCCTCAACACAGATTGGCTTATTAGCCAATCAGAAGTACATATTAAGGCCTCAACAATCTTAAGAGTGAGAGAGCTCCTGAAATCATCCAGAGCACGTCCACCAGTGCTGAAAGCACTTTCAGAAGCCACAGTAGAAATAGTGACAACAAGCACATCACGTGCCATAAGAGAAAGGATGGGAAACCTTTCTGAATTAAATTTCCACCAACATAGAACATCAAATGAATCCCCTTCATCCAGAATATCCTCAGATAGAAAAATGTCTAATTCAAACTTCTTATTGCCAAAACTTCCACCATATTCCATTTTATGCTGTCTAAATTTAGCTTTTAAAAGTGACATAGATTTCCCAACATTGGGAACAGAATCAGTAAAAGCAGAAGAGGATTCAGATTGGCTTCCACCCTTATTAGAAGCATAAAGCTTCATATAATCATTAAACCGAAGATAAAAATCAGATTTTACAATTGTGTACAATATGCAGCCAGTATCCTTACCAGACATCTGCTTGAGTGAGAACTCCATATACTCAAGCTTATCCCGAGGGTCTAAAATATTAGCCAGGAAGATGAGTGTGTTGATTTTTTTAGGGTCACCCCAGTACTTAGAAAAATTTATTTTCATAGATTGCCCCATGGACACAACAGTGATATCAGTAGAAGCCTGCTACTCATTCAACATGTAGTTCAAGTCAGATATTTTATTGAAAAAAGAATTAGCAGTCACATAAAGAGATCCAGAAATTCTAAGTGTCATTTCATAAAAATGCTTAAGCATATCAACAATTTTATTGGCATAGTGCCAATCAAAAAAGTTAAGGAAATCATCCTTCAAGTCTGCCCTGAAGGAACTCTCTTGCTCCTCAAACTTATCAAAAGCTCTCTTATATAAACAAGCAGTTCGAAGCATGATATAAGTAGAGTTCCAACGAGTTAGAACATCAAGAGATAAAGCAGACTAACAATCAATCCCAACAAAATTAAAAATTGCTTTAAATTTTCTAAGTCTAAGAGGTGAATTCCTTATATACCTAACAGCTTCTCTTATCTTTTTGACAGATTTAGAAGCTTCTTTCAAGCTATCATTAACAACAAGATTCAAAATATGAGCTATACACCTCATATGTACAAATTTTAACCTAATAGGAGAGGTAGTACCCCAAGCAAGAAGCTTCTTTTTGAAATAATTAATAGCAGTATCATTTGAAGAAGCAATGTCAACAGTCACACAGAAAACATATTTCAAACCCTAATATATCAGACAATTTTCTAGAGCCTTAGCTATATATTCTCCCTATGGGAAGTCACAGGTACAAAAGAGAGAATTCTTTTTTGCAATTTCGCTTCAGTGCCAATGAAATGGGCAGTGACACACATATAATTTATTCTTTGGTTGGAAGTCCATGAATCAGTTGTAATGTTGATTCTATGACATTGAGTGTGTATTAAGGATTTGAGCTTCACCCTCTCATCAAGAAACATGGAATAACCGTCTTTAGAAAATTTCCATCTAGTTTGAATTTTAAACCTAGGGCAATAAGATGCCATGAAATTTTTAAAGCCATCGCCTTCAACAAATTTGAAGGGCAATTCATCAACAATCAACATTCATACAAGTGATTTACGGATGGCTTCTTAGTCAAAATTCCATATGCCTAATGTGCCTAATTGCTCAGATTGGGATGCAGTAAAATTAGATGCAGGTTTAAGTGTTAAAAGAGACTGCCTAGTGTCATGAGAATGTGGCATTCTCTTGCAATTCATCAAATGATTTCTAAGACTATATGTGCCATTTTTTTTAGGGTCAGCACAGAGAGTTTTACCACAGTATTTGCACTTGGAAGTCGGGCCCTTTGCCTCATCCTTTTATTTTTTGAAAATGATCCTAGCACTTTGCTCTGGATTTTAATGCTTTTTTTTTGCAGGCTCAGGCTGCTTCTCAGTCTCAGCAGAGACATTTTGCATCTCAGGCTGTGTCTGGGGCCTCTGGGCATCTGCTTCCACCCCCAAATTCCCACTAGAGACAGGATCAGGTACAACAATGGTAGTAGTACTGCCACTGTCACGTTCCATCTTTAAAACAAAGATAAAAAAAAAAAACAAATTAGTGAAAGAATATAAACATAAAGATAAGTGCCAAAAAAAATTTAGATTATCAATATTTTATACCTTTACTTTTTTTTTTTCTATACTTGTTTACAGAAGCCCCAGAAGACCGAAAGTCTTTGAAAACATATTCACAGTGAAATAAAGTGACAGAAATGGCCAATTGCTTGCTTCCACCCTTTTTTTTATTTTGCACTCAAAGTCAGAACTCAGAATACATATTCGGCACAAATTATTAAAAGAAGCATTTGCTTCTACCCTTTATTTACTATTGAAACAAATAAACATAAAATTCCATAAATAACATAACCAGAAAACATAAAAATGACAGTAAAGAAAAATATCAAAATAATAAACATTTTCTTTTTTTAAAATCATAGTAACAAACAAATATATAAAAAAAAGTTGTAAAACTAAAAAAAATATAAAAAATCAAACATTTTCTTTTTTAAATCGTACTAACAGAAACAAAATACAATTTTTTCGACAAATATTGTAGATCCATTAACACAGATTCATTGAACTGAAAAATCATAACAAAATAAAACTTATTACTCAAAAACTTTAACAAGCATGTATGTTATTCGACATAATATTATTTATTTTAACAAAAAAAAACAAAATTTTGCTTAAAAATAATTCATACAATGTTTGAACAAAGTTAAAATTTGCAGATTTACAGATCTACAGATAATCATACTATATAACTCAAAATTAAAAAAATTAAAAAACTTTTTATTCCTAAAAAAACCACATGCAAGATCTGATTTTACATATCAGAAACAATCAAAATAAAACCATAGAACATATATATGCTTTACCATTTTAGATCTCACCGCTTGAATGATTAGAAAACATTTCACGATGAGATCTCAATGTATTCGAGTTTAATAGAGTGCAAAAATAAGAAGAAAACAATAAAAAACTCGATTACACAAGGCAAAATGACAAATGTAATCGATCACTCGATTTACTGTCATCTCATCTAAATAGAGAAAAGATGATAAAGATAAAAGATAAATCCAGAGCATGTGTGTAAGGTCAAGAAAATAGGAAGAGACAGGGGGCGTCATTTAGGTTTTAGGGTTCTAAAGTGATGAAGAAGATGAGAGGATTAGAAGAACAATCGAGAGAGAACAAGAGAGAAGAAAAAAGGAGGTGGCGAGGAAGAGGGTAAAATAAGGGTTAGGGTTAGTTTAGGATGTTTATATAGTTAGGGTAATTTTTTAAACGACGTCGTTTTTAGTTGTTTTATATATATATATATATATATATATATATATATATATATATATATATATATATATATATATATATATATATATATATTATGTATATCGGTGTTCGGGCGATTTCGGTTGGTACACCATACTAACCAAACCGAATATCGATAATTCTTTCCTTCTCAACCGAATTGACCGTTTGAGCCCTCACTAACCGAGCCGATTTTATTAAGCAGTTCGGTTCGATTTTTTCGGTTTGGGTGGTTTTTGCACAGCCTTAAATGTAATGTATATTGGTGGACACAAGTTCAGAGTGGCTGGGGAAAGAGAAAGGAATATAAGAAAAAAACAAGCGATGTCTTCTCTACTATAGTGTCAATGATCAAATAGTTTCCATTTTTTCTCGGGGGTTTACCCCCGCTCTTTTTTTTTCTGTTATGGTTTTATTTCATAATAAAATGTTTATCTATAGTTGTGTGGTTTTATTAGTTTTTTGGTGCAGGGAATGCTTCCTCTGCTTAGCTTGTCTGGTCGAGATCCACCAGGATATTGCAGCTGTTGCTGCCATTTTGTTGTATTTATTTTAGTTACTCGCTCTGTGGTGCAGAGGGTTAAGCCTTTAGGCTGCCTTCTGGTCTGCTGTTCTTGTGCAGGTGCGTCAACCTGCTGAAGTTTACTCTAGTTCGGATGATCTTTATTCGCTAGGGTTTGGCTCACCTTAACACTGCTTATGGTTTGGCTTCTTCATTGACCATTGTTTCGTCAGGACTGCTGAGGTGTTTCGCCAATCCGCTGCTGCATCATCGGGCTATGAACTGCTCCTTTATTGGGTCACTGATTGTCACAACTAACAAGGCTTTATAAGTTTTATGTGATGGAAGGAGATCTTTGCTCCCAAAAATGGATCTTCTTCTCTCAAATTCGCTGAGAGTGACAAAGCATTGGAATGGGGTGGCGGAGGTAGGCGGCTGCTGAAGTAGAAGTAAAGAGAACAAAAAAATTAGGTTAAATGAGGAGCGGCTAGGTTATGAGGGAGCGAGTTTATTTTTCATTATATAATAGCGATGGATAGCGATGAATTTTGAAATCCGTCGTTAATTTAGTGACGGATTTTGAAATCCAACTTCTTGAGCATCAAATTCAAAAACTTGGATCAAATATGCAAAACATTAAGAAAGTAACAAAGAATCATACATAAAAAAAATATATAGATAAAACCATAATTCAATGGTTTTAACTTCTGGACATGAAGTGGGAAAAAAATCAAAATCAAGAAAAAAAAATGATTGAAGAACAATACCTAAAATTAAATGATCGGAATTTAAAGCTTTAGGGTAACAACAATGATGATGAGGGAGGAGATAAAGTTGTGGTGTGGCGGAGATGAAAGGCGAGGGTAGATGAGGAGAAGGCAGGGTGCGAATCGAGAGAGAATGCAGGGCGGCGGAGATGACAGTGATCGATGGCGGTGAGGGTGAGGTTGAGAGTGAGAGTGACAAAGCATTGGAATGGGATGGGGGAGGTAGGCGGCTGCTGAAGTAGAAGAAGTAAAGAGAACAAAAAAATTAGGTTAAATGACGGGCGACTAAGTTATCAGGAAGAGAGTTTATTTTCATTATATAACAGTGACGGATAGCGAAGAATTTTGAAATCCGTCGTTAATTTAGCGACGAATTTTGAAATCCAACTTCTTGAGCATCAAATTCAGAAACTTGGATCAAATATACAAAACATCGAGAAAATAACAAAGAATTATACATAAAAAAATATAGATAAAACCATAATTCAATGGTTTTAACTTCTGGACATGAAGTGGGAAAAAATCAAAATCAAGAGAAAAAATGATTGAAGAAAAATACCTAAATTTAAATGATCAAAATTTAAAGCTGTGGGGTAACAACAGTGACGATGAGGGCAGAGATAAAGCTGTGGTGTGGCGGAGATGAAAGGCGAGGTTAGATTAGGGTGAGATCAGATGAGGAGGAGGCAGGGGGCGAATCGAGAGAGAATGCAGGGCGGCGGAGATGATAGTGATCGACGGCGATGAGGGTGACGGTGAGAGAGACAAAGCATTAGAATAGGATGGGGGAGGTAGGCGGCTGCTGAAGTAGAAGAAGTAAAGAGAACAAAAAAATTAGGTCAAATGAGGGGCGGCTAGGTTACGAGGGAGAGAGTTTATTTTCATTATATAATAGCGATGGTTAACGACGGATTTTGAAATCCGTTGTTAATTTAGCAACGGATTTTGAAATCCGTTGTTAATTTAGCAACGGATTTTGAAATCCAACTTCTTGAGATTCAAATTTAGAAACTTGGATCAAATATGCAAAACATTGAGAAAATAACAAGGAATTATACACAAAAATATAGATAAAACCATAATTCAATGGTTTTAACTTATGGTCATGAAGTCTGAAAAAAATAAAAATCAAGAGAAAAAAATAAAAATCAAGAGAAAAAAATGATTAAAGAACAATACCTAAAATTAAATGATTGAAATTTAAAGCTTTGGGGTAACAACAGTGATAATGAGGGCGGAGATAAAGCTGTGGTGCGGCAGAGATGAAAGGTGAGGTTACATGAGGACGAGATCAGATGAGGAGAAGGCAAAGGGCGAATCGAGAGAGAATGCAGGGCGGCGGAGATGACAGTGATCGACGACGGTGAGGGTGAGGGTGAGAGTGACAACGCATTGGAATGGGGTGGGGGAGGTAAGCGGCTGCTGAAGTAGAAGATGTAAAAAGAACAAAAACATTAGGTTAAATGAGAGGCGGCTAGGTTACACGGTCGAGAGTTTATTTTCATTATATAATAGGGACAAATTTTGAAATTCGTTGTTAATTTAGTGACGGATTTTGAAATCCAACTTCTTGAGCATCAAATTCAGAAACTTGGATCAAATATACAAAACATTAAGAAAATAACAAAGAATTATACATAAAAAAATATAGATAAAACCATAATTCAATAGTTTTAACTTCTGGGCATGAAGTGGGAAAAAAATCAAAATCAAGAGAAAAAAATGATTGAAGAACATTACCTAAAATTAAATGATCAGAATTTAAAGCTGTGGGTTAACAGTAGTGATGATGAGGGCGGACATAAAGCTGTGGTGTGGCGGAGATAAAAGGCGAGGTTAGATGAGGGCAAGATCAGAGGAGGAGAAGGTAGGGGGCGAATCGAGAGAGATTGTAGGGCAGCAGAGATGATAGTGATCGACGGCGGAAAGGGTGAGGGTGAGGGTGAGGGTGAGGGTGAGGGTGAGAAAGACAAAGCATTAGAATGGGGTGAGGGAGGTAGGCGGCTGCTGAAGTAGAAGAAGTAAAGAGAACAAAAAAATTATGTTAAATGAGAGGCGGCTAGGTTACGAGGGAGAGAGTTTATTTTCATTATATAATAGCGACGATAACGACGGATTTTGAAATCCATCGTTAATTTAGCGACGGATTTTGAAATCCAACTTCTTGAGCATCAAATTTAGAAACTTGGATCAAATATGCAAAACATTGAGAAAATAACAAGGAATTATATACAAAAATATAGATAAACCATAATTCAATGGTTTTAACATCTGGTCATGAAGTGGGGAAAAAATAAAAATCAAGAGAAAAAAAATGATTGAAGAACAATACCTAAAATTAAATAATCGGAATTTAAAGCTGTGGGGTAACAGCAGTGACGATGAGGGCGGAGATAAAGCTGTGGTAGGGCGGAGATAAAAGGCGAGGTTAGATGAGGGCGAGATCAGATGAGGAGAAGGCAGAGGGCGAATCGAGAGAGAACGCAGGGCGGTGGAGATGATAGTGATTGACGGCGATAAGGGTGAGGGTGATGGTGAGAGAGACAAAGCATTAGAATGGGGTGGGGGAGGTAGGCGGCTATTGAAGTATAAGAAGTAAAGAGAACAAAAAAAATTATGTTAAATTAGGGGCGGCTAGGTTAGGAGGGAGTGAGTTTATTTTCATCATATAATAATGACGGATAAAGATGGATTTTGAAATCCGTCGTTAATTTAGCTACGGATTTTGAAATCCAACTTCTTGAGCATCAAATTCATAAACTTGGATTAAATATGCAAAACATTGAGAAAATAACAAGGAATTATACATAAAAATATAGATCAAACCATAATTCAATGGTTTTAATTTCTGGTTATGAAGTGGAAAAAAAATCAAAATCAAGAGAAAACAATGATTGAAGAATAATACCTAAAATTAAATGATTAGAATTTAAAGCTTTGGGGTAACAACAGTGACGATGAGGGCGGAGATAAAGCTGTAGTGTGGCGGAGATGAAAGGCGAGGTTAGATGAGGGCGAGATCAGATGAGAAGAAGGCAGGGGGCGAATCGAGAGAGAATGCAGGGTGGCGGAGCTGACTGTGATCGACGGCGATGAGGGTGAGGGTGAGGGTGAGGGTGAGGGTGAGCGTGAGGGTGAGAGTGGGAGTGACAACACATTGGAATTGGGTGGGGGAGGTTAGCGGCTACTGAAGTGGAAGAAGTAAAGAGAATAAAAAAATTAGGTTAAATAAGGGACGGCTAGGTTATAAGGGAGAGAGCTTATTTTCATTATATAATAGCAATGGATAACGACGAATTTTGAAATCCGTCGTTAATTTAGCGACGAATTTTGAAATCCAACTTCTTGAGCATCAAATTCAGAAACTTGGATCAAATATACAAAACAATAAAAAAATAACAAGGAATTATATACAAAAATATAGATAAAACCATAATTAAATGGTTTTAACTTCTGGTCATGAAGTAGGAAAAAAATCAAAATCAAGAGAAAAAAAATGATTGAAGAACAATGCCTAACATTAAATGATCAGAATTTAAAGCTTTGGGGTAACAATAGTGATAATGAGGGCGGACATAAAGCTGTGGTGTGGCGGAGATGAAAGCCGAGGTTAGATGAGGGTGAGATCATATGAGGAGAAGGCAGGGGGTGAATCGAGAGAGAATGCAGGGCAGCGTAGATGACAGTGATCGACGGTGGTGAGGGTGAGGGTGAGGGTGAGGGTGAGAGTGACAACGCATTGGAATAGGGTGGGGGAGGTAGGCGGCTGCTGAAGTAGAAGAAGTAAAGAGAACAAAAAAATAAGGTTAAATGAGGGGCGAATAGGTTACGAGGGAGAGAATTCATTTTCATTATAGGATGGCGACGGATAACGACGAATTTTGAAATTCGTCGTTAATTTAGAGACGAATTTTGAAATCCAACTTCTTGAGCATCAAATTCAGAAACTTGGATCAAATATGCAAAAATAACAAAGAATTATACATAAAAAAATATAGATAAAACCATAATTCAATGGTTTTAACTTCTGGACATGAAGTGGGAAAAAAATCAAAATCAAGAGAAAAAAATGATTGAAGAACAACACCTAAAATTAAATGATCGGAATTTAAAGTTGTGGGGTAACAGTAGTGGCGATGAGGGCGGAGATAAAGCTATGGTGTGACAGAGATGAAAGGCAAAGTTAGATGAGGGCGAGATCAAATGAGAAGAAGGCAGGGGGTGAATCGAGAGAGAATGCAGGGCGTCGGAGCTGACAGTGATCGACGGCGGTGAGGGTGAGGGTGAGAGTAAGAGTGACAACGCATTGGAATAGAGTGGGGGAGGTGGGCAGCTGCTGAAGTAGAAGAAGTAAAGAGAACAAAAAAATTAGGTTAAATGAGGGACGACTAGGTTACGAGGGAGAGAGTTTATTTTTATTATATAATAGCGACGGATAACGACGAATTTTGAAATCCATCGTTCATTTAGCGACGAATTTTGAAATCCAACTTCTTGAGCATCAAATTTAGAAACTTGGATTAAATATGCAAAACATTGAGAAAATAACAAGGAATTATATACAAAAATATAGATAAAACCACAGTTCAATGGTTTTAACTTATGGTCATGAAGTGGGAAAAAATTAAAATCAAGAGAAAAAAATGATTGAAGAACAATACCTAAAATTAAATGATCGGGATTTAAAGCTTTGGGGTAGTAGAAGTGACTATGAGGGCGAAGATAAAGCTGTGGTGTGGAGGAGATTAAGGCAAGCTTAGATGAGGGCTAAATCAGATGAGGAGAAGGCAGGGGGCGAATCGAGAGAGAATGCAGGGCGGCGGAGATGACAGTGATCGACGGCGGTGAGGGTGAGGCACTACAAGAAAAATGCAGTTTAGAAACGGATTTTTTCGTTTCTAAATATATGAAAATCCATTTCTAATCAGATTAGAAACGGATTTAGAAACAAAAATAGGTAGTTGGTAAAATGCTCGTTGCAACTCAAATTAGAAACGCAATTTTATTTTCCGTTTCTAATTTGAAACAGAATTGTAACAGAATTTTTTCGTTTCTAATTTAGAAACGAAAATTGTTTGTTTTTAATTTAGAAATGAATTCCGTTTCTAATTTAGAAACGGATTACAAAATTGGAGAGTTATATTTTTAAAAACGGTTTTCGTTTCTGTTTTAGCAACAACATCAAATTCGTTTCTAATTTTAAAACAGATTTACCGTTTCTAATTGTTCAAACTCATTTGTGTTTTTCATTGTTAATTTTGAAACGGAATTTGTTGTTCGTTTCTAATTTCCAACTTAAATTGTTTTGGTAATATTTGTCATTTGGAGCAACAATACTGTTTATATCAATTTATATAAAATATTATTCAGTAGTTTTAATAATCCATAATTGATTATTGATGAAAAGATAATTGCATAAAAATTATATGCATTAATAATTTCACATAATCTTCATACATATACCAAATTTAATAGTTAACTAGCATATTTTTCATAAAATAGAAGACATAGTAAAAAAAATATATAGGAAATACTGTTGAAATTGTCTTCACATTAAGCTTGCATATAATTGTTCCAAATATAAATTAATAAAATATTTGCTTACAACAAGTTTTAGCTCTATCATAGTAGGAGAAGCAACATAGTCTAAAAGTCATGTACATAGTATGTCTTCACAAAGTAGAGATAGGCTCGAAGGCCTTAACAAAATAACATTTAAACAGAAAACCTTATCTGCTAGCAATTGGGTGACAGGTACAGCTCCACTAGAAGTTACAAATGCCATGTCTCAGGTGCATCATACAACTGCACAAATATTGAGTGGCAGCCATGTGAGCATTAAGATATTAGTGCAACTTCAAAAAATTGCACAAAAATAAGAATTTAAAACTCAAAGGAAAAGATTTCTCCCAAAAAAAAAAACTCAAAGGAAAAGACATAGGCAGCTATGTGATTGAATCTTCTTCTAAGATTTTTATGTCAACACTCAACACACTTGTATTAGAATTTTAAATATAGGCATATGTGCATCATAATTATTAATTTTGGAACAGTTTGTTATTTGTGTAATAAATCCGCAAACTATATCATATTGTTAAAATACAAAAATAATAAAAAATTAGCATATTTGTAGAGGTTAATTAACCAAATTGTTTGTTCTAACAATATAATTTATATTCAGTTATATCGAAATGCATCTTATAACTAGCCATTTTGTTAATTCCATTAACGCACTCAAGACATGTTTTTCAGCACCAAGCAGGCCCATACATAAAAACCAAAGTTTTAATGATAAAATTAAATGAGCACCTGCATTGGGAAGTGACTGATCTCAAGTATGAGAACCATTGAACTCCTCTCGCATCTTCCTCATCTCTTCCTGCATCAACTGCATCTGCTCCTGCATTGTTGTATTTTGTTGCTGCAATTGTGTTTGTTGTGCAGCAACTGTTTCCCGTAATTGTCGAATCTCTTCTTCTGATGCTTCTTGTTATGCCCGAGAAGATGTAGAAGCTGAGCTAACATCACAATGGGAATAAAAACTAGATGCTTGAGAGCCAAGCCCATAAACTCAATGCTTTGTCAGCCCTTCAACAGCCTCTAAATACAATTCATCTTCATTTACTTCCTCAGGCTCATTATGCTCCTCATTTGACTGAGACATGCTCTCCTTAATAGCTAAGTACCTATCCTGCAATAATGATCAATAAATACATTCACAATAGATCAACTAACATAAATAGCAAAATTTTAAAAGTGAAAGAGAAGTGTATTTACATGAATTTTCTTTGACTTAGCATCTATTAGTTCTGATGTACCCTTTTTCGTATGTGTCTTCATAAAGAGCTCAAATGGATGAGGATCCCGTCCTAATTCAATTGCCTAAATAAAAATTTAGACATAAAACCATACCAGACATGTGTTAATAATAAAATGACAGCAAAAAACCATTTAAATATTGCCAACATCAGGTTGCACTATCTACTATTAAACAATCTTCATAACATCCCATTGAGTAATTGGTAAAACGCATGCCTTAATAGTTCACTCTTACCACATGGATTAAAACAAAAAACATATTGGCAAATAGAAAGGGAATCTTTAATGCGGTCTCAAAAGCTTATAAAAGATAAAGAGCAATCCTAACTTGAATAGCATAATAAAAACTTTGATGTTTCTCTAACTGAAATAACAAAATTTTCAAGAATAGAGATCTGAAAATGAAACATAAGATAACATCACTTATTTTTATCAATTATGCCCATTTTTTTACCATTCTTTTCTTATGTTGAGCATGTGATAATGAACCACCAGTATGATGAGCGACACCTGAGCCAGGGCCACCTGTCTCGCTGTGTCTGTTTTTCGAATACTGCTCACATCGCTTTTTATAAGCTTGATCACTCTAAGTTGCAGACCACTTCTCCCAAGTTTCTTCGGTAAGGTACACAAACTTGTCTAGGCCATGCCTTATTTTATGCATCAAACTTCGGTACCGTTCTCTAGCCTTTGCTTCCCATGCATCATACACAAATCTTGTAATCCCTTCTTCCTATGTGAAGTGTTTCTAAACACATGTAATATTATCATATAGGAAAAACTAGTTTAGCTTTCCAAAATCCATAAGTACAACTAAACACATTAATCATTAAATAATGAGATAAAATAGAACAACATTTAATTACTAAGAAACTGCAGATTAATTGAATTAATCCTGAATTTTTATTTTAATTATTTCAGTTAACCCTTACACATTATGCACCATTAAAGGTTCAAAGTTTTTACAACCTTGAAATTGATGCTAATTCATGTTACATCATCAATTTTGCTATATAAATCAACAGAAAGTGTTGATATTCTGCAGAAAATATGCAAGCAGAACATAAAAAAGCAATTCTTACCTAAAATTCTTCCTAATATAAGTCTAATCTTTCTTTTGATAGATTCTTCCAGCAATGTCCATCATCTTCATCAATTTTTTGCTTAAAAATTGAAGTAATCCGACGAGCATAAACACCGGGTGGATCCAACCTCCAAAAAAAAAAAATCACAATTATATTTGTAATAAAAAACACAAATAATAAAAACACAGCAATTCCAAATGATATCGCATGCATAAAATACATATACTGGTCATCAATGACCATAATGTGTTGTCTTTTGTGATTCCCTAATGTTGTAGAAGTAGTAACTACATCTGTAGAGGGAATTGAGGATGGAGAATGAGCATTCTCAAGATCATTTGGAGTAGATGCGATAGATGTGTGCTGAGATTGTTCCTTATGAGCAGCATTCGGTTGAGTGGTGGGAGGTGTTGAATTTTATTGAGTGATGGAAGGTGCTGAGTTTTGTTGATTGATAGAAGGTGCTGAATTCTGTTCATTGATAGGAGATGCTGAAATCTGTTGAGTTTTTGAGGTGTTACCCTTTGTTGAGTGGCTGATGTCCCACGTTCATGTGCATTAGTTATCTTTCGTGCACTATTTTTTCCACCTCTAGTTGGAGCAGCCCCGCGTAAACGATTTCCTCCTCTCATCACTGAGCCAAAAAATAATCACATAGTTCACATATGAGACTTAATGGCTTGAAAACTGGTTTGCTTAAAGGTTCCTAGTAAAATACACAATATTAAGCATTTCTATTGTTTAATTGATAGAAAGAACAATGAAGCAAGAGTCCCAAATGTGCTTTAATTCATGAGATATCATTTCTAATGCAATACTTAGAAAAATACATGATGTTATATGAAACAAAAGCATTATATATTGATTTGGTAATTAAGAAAATACACAAAAGGATGGAGACAGTCATAACTCTAATTATTAGAAAAGGCATAGAGGAAAGCTTAGCAACATTAAAGATGATTCACCAAATTTTTCGTATGGCCAAGAGAAATACAAGAGCCACTAATAGTGTATTTTAGCACCGATGTCTAACCAACGAACGAGGCAGCACTACAAATAGAACATTAATTCAAAGCCAATCATTTTTTACATATTACATTCAGACTATTTTGGTCTAAAGTTGCTGCTAACTTTTTATTTTATACAAAAACTAAAGTACTTTTGAGGAGCCAATGAAGGCTGCATGTGTATATCTGACTATCAACTCCTTTAATATCTAAATTTTTTAAAAAAAATTTAGATCATTTCACTTAAATTTGCTAATAAAAAAACATTCATGTTCTTTTGACTATTTAAAAGAAATTTTACCAATAATTTTTAGGAATGAAATAGTAAGATATGCTCCCATTTGCTCTCTAGAAAAAGTGAAAATGAGAGAATATATTCCAGCTCTAGTAGTTGCTTCTACTCCTGAGCACAAAAAATAGAAACCAAACAAAAAAAAAACCATTAATTTCCTCAAAATGTCTCCAAGTATAGTTGGACACTAGTGTGTAAATAAATTTCCTGCATAAAGCATGTCTATTACCTAATGTATGATTTTCAAATACAGATCAGTAAAGGTAAAATTACGAACCTGATTGCCATAAGTGTCACCAAAAGACTGATTTGATCACAAGTGTATGTAGGCGAGGCATAGTTGGTTGATATAATCACCTTATTTGAACAGCTTCTAATGATCTATAGTATAAGAAAATTTCAAAAGTTATAAAAATTTATGCTTAAAGAAAAAGAAAAAGAAAAAAACTGAGAAGTGGTCTTTAGGAACTATTATCATAATATGCATTTTTATAACATATTTAAACACTTTAGAATAATAAATGTTCAAAAAATAGCAATAATAATAAACCAATAGCTGTAGAAATAATAATAACACAATGCAACATAAATAGTTATTATTATTATTAGTGTTAAATTTTATTGGTGAAATACAGTTTTAGTTTTGGACTGCTAAAGCAACAACTAGAAGCAGTAGTAATATGTGTTTTTTAATGGAAGGTAACAACATGCAATATGTAGTTTATTAGAACTACCTTTATTCACTATCATTATCATCATATTGATCTTCCTCAACAAGACTATCATCTGATTCTGATTCAAATTCTACCTCAACTTCATCTTCGACATCCATATCACCAATATCACCAATTTCTATTAGAGAACCATTTGGATCATTCAAAGGACTCGGTTCTTCATCAACCTTAATTTCAGTTGGCTGAACATTCATTTCATCTTCTTGGAATGGTGCAACGCGTGATAGAGGAGTAGTAATAGACGATTCAGGAATTTCCACTTTAGACCTAGCTTTTATTTTGCAAACAGCCCACCAATCAATCTTGTCACGTTTTAAGCTAGGGTAAGTGGTATAATTTACCTGAGTCGCTTGTGCGGCTAAAAAAAAGGTTCATACTTATTAAATCTTCTTCTATGGTTTACTTCAACAAGCTTGTACTGCTTATGAACTTTTGTTCCCACATTTGGAGTCGGATCAAACCAGTCACATTTAAATAACACTACCTTCTTTATTGGTAATCCAGGATACTCCAACCGCATAACATCTATGATTTGACCAATAGTAGTCACTCTCATCTGCACTGTAATTTGAGCCCTTAATGCAAACACCACTATTGATGGTTGCTTTAGTTGATCCATGACTTACAGTGTGAAATTTAAACCCATTAACCACATATCCGGAAAAATTTGTTACACTTCTCAATGGACCTTTTGCAAGGTCCTTTAAGAACTTGTTTGAAATGTTTTTTGATGGATCATGTGCCTAATCAATGGAAAAATTAAAAAAAATTAAGAAATACAAAAACCAAATATAAGTCTTTGTGCAAAGGTTTAAGATTATATATATGGCACTTACATATTTATCAAACCACGATGCAAATTCACCCTCAAGCTTAGCATCAATGATGTTGCCACTAATATTTGGTTGACGTTGCCTTACCTCGTCAACATAAATAATTAGAATAAAAAAAACTAATTTTGGCTAATGACCTTTCAATAAAGAAGGATTTAAATTCATATAATCTTAAAATGGTGGACACGTTTGGAATACTTACTCAATATAAGGTTGAACTTCAGGACAATTCAATAGAATATATGTCTGCGCTGCATAATATTCTTCCCTTGTTAGATATCTAGATTTTGCTCGTCCAAGAGAACGACCAGAATGTGAAAAAATTGAGAGATTCCCTTCATGTTCTTCCTCGGCTTCACAATCATTGTTACATGGCACTTTTCTATGGCGCGTGTTAGCATGAGGCTCGAAGTAATGTGAACAAAAGGATGACACTTCTTCAACTAAAAATGCATTACAAATTGAACCTTCCACTTTAGCCTTATTTTTGACATTATTTTTCAGCTTGCGTAGGTATCTATAATAGGTAATGGTTATTATTGTATAATTGATCTTTGAAGTTGAAGTGAAATACGCATTTATATGTTAATTTCAAATACTAACCTCTTAAATGGATACATCCTTCTATATTGCACTGGACCTGCTATCATTGCTTCATATGCCAAGTACACAGGTAAATGTTCCATCGAGTCAAAAAAGCTAGGAGGAAATATACGCTCGAACTTACACAAAATTACAGGAATCTCTCTTTGAAGCCTTAACACGTCTTCTTCTCTTATGACAGTAGAAGTTAGATCTTTGAAGAATTGGCTTAACTCTGTTAGTGCTTGCCAAACATTTGTTGGAAGAAGTTCATGAAATGCAATGGGCACTAGTCTTTGCATAAACACATGACAGTCATGACTTTTCATCCCAAACAGTTTATGTTTTGTCATATCAACACATCTGCCTATATTTGACACATACCCATCTAGAAATCTTAAGTTCTTCACCCATTCACACAACACTTGCTTTGATTATTTGTCCAATGCATAACAAGCTTTAGGAAACTTCCCTGTTGCCACATCCCGTTCCAACTCAGGGCGTTTACAGAACTTCTTTAAATCTTCTCTTGATTTGGCATTATCCTTGGTTTTCCCTTCAACATTCATGATGGTGTTGAACACATTTTCAAACACATTTTTCTCTATATGCATGACATCTAGGTTGTGGCGGATGAGGTTTGTACTCCAATAAGGCAAATCCCAGAATATGCTACGTTTTCTTTAACTACAAGTTTTAGAAATTTGACTATTTACTTCATAAGCACCTTCTTCTGTGACCTTCATCAATCCTAATTGTTCGATTTGCTTCAATATTTCAGCACCAGACTTAATAGGTTGTGCAACTTTTGAAACTGTTTTATTTTTTATGAAAGAGATTTTATTCCTTCGAAATATGTGCCCTGGAGGTAAAAACTTACAGTGATTGTTAAACCATGATTGTTTTCTACCTTTTGTAAGAGTAAATGCATCGGAGTCCTCCATACAATGAGGACAAGCTAACCTTCCTACAGTACTCCATCCAGACAACATTGAATATGCAGGAAAGTCGCTAATTGTCCACATAAGTGTAGCTCGCATTTGAAAGTTCTGTCTCAGTAATGCATCATATGTATGCACACCAACATCCCATAATTGCTTTAACTCTATAATAAGAGGCTGCAAGAATACATCCAATTTATCCTTTGGATTTTTGGGCCCAGGAACTATAATAGATAAGAACATGTATTCTTCTTTCATACACATCCATAGAGGCAGATTGTATGGTATGACTATAATTGGCCAAGAAGAATACTATTGTCCAAACTGTCCAAATGGTTGAAAGCCATCAGTGCATAGTCCTAGACGTACATTGTGAGTTTCTGCAGCGAAAGATTGGTGGGTTTGATCAAAATGTTTCCAAGCAGGAGCATCTGAAAAATGACGCATTATACCATCTTCAACCTCATGCTGTGCATGCCACCTCATATGCTTAGCAGTTGCATTTGATGCATACAATCTTTGCAATCTAGGAGTGAGCGGAAAATAGTACATCTTCTTATATGGAATATTTGTTTTTTGTTTGAAAGATCCTCTTGCTTGGCTCTTGTATCTAGGATGGCCACAGAACTTGCAAGAAGTTAATCCACTATCTTCATTCCAAAATAGCATGCACCCATTATTGTAACAATGAATTTTTTCAACTGGTAGTCCTAAACCTTGAACCAACTTCTTGGTGCTGTAAAAGTTCTCTATCATAACATTGTCAATAAGTAGCAACTCCTTAATGAGTTGACATATATCATCATAAGCTTTTTCAGACAAATGATGCTCTGCCTTAATGTTCAACATTCGAGCAACAGCTGACAACTTTGAATGGTGCTGACAACCAGGCTACACTTCTTGATTTACATCGTTTAGCATGTCATACAATGACTTAGCCGTTGGATTTGGAGATTCCTCCATATGATAGGGATTAAAATTTGGACCAACAGCATCTATTACCATTTCATGATATGCATTAGATGTTGCTGCATCCTCTACAACATAATCTTCTGATAGACCATGAATATCTTGATTCACATCTACCATGACACTAGATTCCCCATGTAGAATCCAGTCATGATAATCAAATACGAATCCATATTTTTGCAAATGAAATCTAACAGTGTTGACATCATCAAATCTACGATTTTGACACTTTCGAAAATTACACGGACACTTGATCTTGTCACCATCCATACATTCCGGATGACTACAAGCAAATTCGATAAACTTGTCTATGCCATCTATGAAAGTTTTGTTCAAAAGGCCATCTATAAGTCTACAATACATCCATTCGTGATCGGGTCTCATTGCTACCTATGTTATTTCAAAATAACATGTCAAGTATACTTTATAATTCACTTGTAGAAATTTTCATCAAGTCCAATTTAATTGAAATGAATTTTAGTTATAATTATTGAATAGGTTTTAAAATAGATAAGTAAGTAAATAAATCTTAAGTACAAGAAAAATTTCAAGGGAAAATTATAAAAAAAATACATTAAAGATTAAAGGAATTAAAAACTACATCCTAGAACTAAGAAAAATGAAATGTTTAGAAGTAAAAAAATGAAACAGAAAAAGGACAGCAAAATAAAACAAAATAGACAATACATGGGAGTTACTTACTAAGCGTCTTCTTTTTCTTGCTTTTTATGTAATACATGGGAGTTCTGAATTCTCATTGTATGTAATAAAAAAAGGGAATTGTGTTGCATTTTGACAATCAGAAGGATTTTCTTGCTGATTAATTTTCTATATTATGTATCTATCTTTTTAACCTAGCTGGTCTAATTTCATATGTGGTTAATGAATTTTGCTATCACAAAATAAATTACTGATATTTTACTGGCCTGTCATATCAGAAAATCTGGCTGAGTTTTTCAAAAACCTGGTAACATAGACCTTACTGAAACACAAGTTAAAGTTAAAATGATGGAACAGTTTTTATATATGAATTGAAGTTACGTGACTGAAAATTTAAAGATTTGTTCAGTTACCACAAATGAAATTAAGCCCACATATGGCTCATTTATATTTTCCCTTGGATGGCGAACTTCAAGAACTGTGGTTTTTGTCAAATATTGGAAAATGGTTTACTGGAATTTAATTTTTAAGCAAAAATCTATATTCTTTGTTTTCCTTGTATAATTTAAAGGCTGCAATCACCTAAAATTACTGGCCAGGTTGTCATTTGGGATGTTGGTATCTTATGTAATGAACTTTGTGTTCTGAGTACATTTTGTAGCAGGTTTAGGCATTATTCTTTTCATGTTTATAGCTTATTGTAATTGGTTTGATGCAATTCAGATAGTCATTGACTTTTTTTGTGCTATATTTGCAGAAGTTCAAAAGAGAGGTAAAGACTTTTGGCAAGAGTTTGAATTGTATGTTGCTGATCTTTTAGTTGGTGTGGTGGTAAACGTTGCTTTGGTGGGCATATTAGCACCCTATGTATGTATAGGCCAGCCGTCTGTATTTAAAGGGTTCCTTGGAAGGCTGCAACATGCTTATGGGGCTCTTCCTAGTAGGTTAGTATAGTGATTACACTTAAATTAAATTTAGATCAACTAGTTATAGAAAAATCATATTACAATTAAACTCAGAGTAGTTAGTGAAAGGATAAGTAAATCAGAGTATAATGAAATTCAAGGCGTGCCAAAAAGCCAAAATCCCATTATTTTGACCTTGACTTTTTTTTTTGTTTTTGTATTTTTTTAATAAAAAGTAATTTTATCATATCAAGGCCTCCATTCCTTTGATGGCCGTGAATCTTTTCCATTTTCAATAATAAATATGGATGTATTTTTAGAAGAGTAACACCCTTACTAATTTTTAACCTAGTGGCTGCTCTGTTGTGAAAATCATAGTAAAACACATATATCTCATCTTACCAATCTTTAATTCCAAGAGAAAAAAATAATAACAAAACCAAACTTTAAAGGGTAAACTGAAGGGGTTAGCTTGGCTGCTCTAATAAAAAGAACATGAAGGATTTATTGTAATAATAAATAAATAAAGTTCATTTATGGATTCTAAAACAGTAGCCATTTGAAACACCATTTCAAAAATTTGATAAACGCTGCATATAGAAGGCCAGAACAGTATAAATATGAATGGCTATTTGAAAAACCCAACTATTGCTTTGGATTAGGCGCTTTCAAAGTTGTTAACTTTAAAAGAGTTCTAAATTTTTTTCAATACTATTCTTTAATTTCTGACCTCAATATACAAACACATAAAAGTTAAAATTACCAAAAGTTAAAGGGAGCTTTTTTGAGCTTTTTCAAATAAATAGTTTCAAAGTATTAAAACCTTAACATCATTTATAAATATGAATGCTCAATAATAAATCTTAAATAGGCAGCTAAGAAGCATCAAATCAAGAATTAAGCCAATGTATGTAGATTACCTGGATGATGTTTATAATCTAAAGTATCAAGCCAGCAACAGTAGTTGCAACCAAAAGATAAACCAAATTGAAGCAAAGAAGTGAGGCAGCATAAACTGAATCAGTGCAAACAACAGCAGCTACAAGCAGAAGAATGAGGCAAACTGCATCAAACAAACGAAGTATAATGATTATTAGTATTAAATAATTTATAAATTATTATGCAATGTGATAAACGGTAAGGATTCTGTATTTCAGTATTTGTAAAAGATAATTTTCATACATCCGTTCACAAGCTATATATACATCAGTTCGCATAACTAACAGCTAGACAATCACTAGGACTGATGGAGGTAATGGTCTCACATAGCATACTAGGATAACATGATGGGCACAGGACACTAAGAGATGGTTGAATGAATATTCCTGACAAATACAACTCAAAAGCATTGATGTAAATAAAGCATTATCTCTTGATAGTAACAGAGAGATGATTATGAATAATGTCGTTAGTTCACTAAAATTATGTATACAGTTATATATTAAAAATTTGTATTAGATATTATTTAAGATAAATTTTTATGCAATTTATTTTCTTAAAAATTAATTTAAAATAATAATTCATTAGTACTAAGAAGTATGACTTGCACCTATAGTTTTTTTTTTTTTGAAATGACTTGCACCTATATATAGTTGGACTTGGACCTTTTGGTCGTTAATTACATCTTAATCCATTAATTAACAAGTAAATAAAACTCAATGAATAGCCTAGCAACCAATTTGTTAAAAAAAATAACTAAAGCTCAAAAAGAAAAAAAAAATGAAAGGAAATAAAAGTAAAGCTAAATAATGACAAAAAAAATGACATGTTGCTAAACTGATAGATATTCAGAAACCCAACAGTAACAGAATACAACTGGACTGAAAGTTCATCTAGTAAAATAGAAAGAAAAAAAATACTTTGAAGAATGTATCATAACTGATGCTACATAAAAACTTAAATAAAGGACAAGACAAAAAACTAAAAACTGACATACGAGAGGCAAGCACTAAAGGTAACCAATTCAGTTGAAATCAGTCCCAGGCCCCTAGATGATAGAGCCTCTTGATGCCCTGCTTTGAGACAATATGAGTTCTATAAGTTTTTGCTAGTTTTAAGAAGTTAAAATATAGTTTATCATGCCCAAAATGCTAAAGGAAAGTACAGGAAGGAAAGACTTGGGAAACGACTGCCTATCTTCGAGAAGCATAACTGAAAGAAAGCAAAACTTAACAAAAAGTTCAGCATCTAACCATTACAGTAAATGGAAAATCATATATATGACCTACAAATTTAAAAGAAAAGAGAACAACAATGGCTACTAACAGTGGACACCGGATTCGACAAAAGTAACACTAAAGATTTGCAACAAAGGATTCTCATTGAGTGACATGATGAAATCACTAAATATTATGAAACCTTTTCTCAGTTGCATTGTGTTTTATTTGCCACTTAATCATCAAGGATGGCTTTCTTTCTGAACTTTTGGAGCCTAATAAGATTTCCCCTTTAACTATCTAAAATATATGCTCCACTGCTATTCAATCTAGTTTAGGTAAGACCCAAGTTCATCTTCAATCTAATTTAGCATCTGCTTCAAAAAATTTTAACAACCAATAAAGAGTTTGAGCTAAATAACCTACTACAATGATTTTATTTAGCTCAAGCAGCAAATGGGACAAATCCATGTGTTCTTCGTCTCATCAAACCAACGTACATATACATATATCTCATTTTATGTTCAAGAAAAGACAGAAAAAAATCCCAATTCTGCATAGTAAACACTAGAGTTTGATAAACCATAATAAAACCATTTACTGGACTAAGATTTCAATCCAACACTGGAAATTGAAAAGGAGCAATCTTTACCTATTTGAAAACATATGGGTATCAAGAAATAGAATTCCTTTTAGCCTTTATGAACACCAGTTCGAGTATGCTTGCTTTTAGCCTTTGCTAGAACTGGAGTCGCAAAATAGGTCTCTATTTTGATGGGTTTTAGTGGTACAAAGAAAGAGTGATTATTATTGTTATTGCCGTTGTCGTCGTTCTCCTCCCTAGGCTTCTAACAAGAAATTCCCGCGAGAAAAGGTACAGAATGCTTGACGAAATGTGATACCCATTTAATCAGTCATTAACCTGTGGTAAAAATGACAAAAGGAATAAAAATCTAAACCCATATGAACTCTAATGAAGTGCAAGAAAGTGACCTAAATGCATGCAAAGAGATTTTAGGTCAGAAAAAGCAAGGAAAGAAGAAGAGTGTGCCAAAGAGATTGTTGATTGAAAAAAGCAAGTAGAGAATAAGAGTGTGAGGAATTAAAAATTTAGAAATTAAAGGAGGGAAATAAAGGAGGGATTTTTAGAAACTACCCTAATTTTTGTTCTAACATAATAAAATTCTATTTCTAGCTTTTATATATTTAGAAACTGTTTATGTCACCGTTTTTAAATCTGAAACAACGATGCAATTTTACAAACGCAATTGCAAACTGTTGTTAAAACAGGACAAAAGAGAACATTTAACAACGGGTAAAAAATCCATTTTAATTTGAAACAGACAAATTCGGTTTCTAAATTGGTCTCATTATTAGAACCTTAATTTAGAAATAAAAAAATTTTTGTTGCAAATTTTCCATTACTATTTCGTTTCAATTCCATTTCTATAATTTACCTTCATTCTTTGGCGTAAAATTTAGAAACTATTATTTATCCGTTTCTAATTTTCGTTTCTATTCCGTTTTTATTTCGTTTTAATATTGTTATTTTTCATTCCATTTCAAATTTGTTTCAAAACCGTTTCTAATTAGAAACAAAAATATTCCGTTTCTAATTTTCGTTTCTAAATCGATAAATTCTAGTAGTGAGGGTGAGGGTGAGGGTGAGGGTGAGAGAGACAAAGCATTAGAATGGGGTGGGGGAGGTAGGCGGCTGCTGAAGTAGAAGAAGTAAAGAGAACAAAAAAATTAGGTTAAATTAATGAGGGATGGCTAGGTTACGAGGGAGAGATTTTATTTTCATTATATAATAACGATGGATAGCGACGAATTTTGAAATCCGTCGTTAATTTAGCGACGAATTTTGAAATCCAACTTCTTGAGCCTCAAATTCAGAAACTTGGGTCAAATATGCAAAACATTGAGAAAATAACAAAGAATTATACACAAAAAAATATAGATAAAACTATAATTCAATGGTTTTAACTTCTAGACATGAAGTGGGAAAAAAATCAAAATCAAGAGAAAAAAATGATTGAAGAACAATACCTAAAATTAAATGATCGGAATTTAAAGCTGTGGGGTAACAGTAGTGATGATGAGGGCGGAGATAAAGCTGTCATGTGGCGGAGATGAAACGCAAGGTTAGATGAGGGCGAGATTAGATGAGAAGAAGGCAGAGGCAAATCGAGAGAGAATGCAGAGCGGCGGAGCTGACAGTGATTTACGACGGCGAGGGTGAGGGTAAGAGTGGGAGTGACAACACATTGCAATGGGGTGGGGGAGGTAGGCAGTTGCTGAAGTAGAAGAAGTAAAGAGAACAAAAAAAATTAGGTTAAATGAGGGGCGGCTAGGTTACGAGGGAGAGAGTTTATTTTCATTATATAATAGCGACGGATAACGACGAATTTTGAAATCCGTCATTAATTTAGCAACGAATTTTGATATCCAACTTTTTGAGTATCAAATTCAGAAACTTGGATCAAATATGCAAAACATTGAGAAAATAACAAGGAATTATATACAAAAATATAGATAAAACCATAATTCAATGGTTTTAACTTTTGGTCATGAAGTGGGAAAAAAATTAAAATCAAGAGAAGAAAATGATTGAAGAACAATACCTAAAATTAAATGATCGGAATTTAAAGCTGTGGGGTAGCAGCAGTGACGATGAGGGCGGAGATAAAGTTGTGGTGTGGAGGAGATAAAGGTGAGGTTAGATGAGGGCTAGATCAAATGAGGAGAAGGCAGGGGGCAAATCTAGAGAGAACGTAGGGTGGCGGAGATGACAGTGATCAATGGCGGTGAGGGTGAAGGTGAGAGAGACAAAGCATTAGAATGGGGTAGGGGAGGTAGGCGGCTTCTGAAGTAGAAGAAGTAAAGAGAACAAAAAAATTAGGTTAAATTAATGAGGGGCGGCTAGGTTACGAGGGAGAGAGTTTATTTTAATTATATAATAGCGACGGATAACGATGAATTTTAGGGTGGGGGAGGTGAGGGTAAGGGTGAGGGTGAGGGTGAGAGTGGGAGTGACAACGCATTTGAATGGGATGGGGGATGTAGGCGGCTGCTAAGTAGAAGAAGTAAAGAGAACAAAAAAATTAGGTTAAATGAGGGGCGGCTAGGTTACTAGGGAAAGAGTTTATTTTCATTATATAATAGCGACGTATAACGACGAATTTTGAAATCCATCATTAATTTAGCAACGAATTTTGAAATCCAACTTCTTGAGCATCAAATTCAGAAACTTGGATCAAATATGCAAAACATTGAGAAAATAACAAAGAATTATACACAAAAAAATATAAATAAAACCATAATTCAATGGTTTTAACTTCTTGACATGAAGTGGGAAAAAAATCAAAATTAAGAGAAAAAAATGATTGAAGAACAATACCTAAAATTAAATGATCGGAATTTAAAGCTGTGGGGTAACAATAGTGACGATGAGGGCAGAGATAAAGCTGTGGTGTGGCGGAGATGAAAGGCGAGGTTAGATGGGGGCGAGATCAGAGGAGGAGAAGGTAGGGGGCGAATCAAGAGAGACTGCAGGGTGGCGGAGATGATAGTGATCGATGATGGTAAGGGTAAGGGTGAGGGTGAGAGAGACAAAGCATTAGAATGGGGTGGGGGAGGTAGGCGGCTGTTGAAGTAGAAGAAGTAAAGAGAAAAAAAAAATTATGTTAAATGAGGGGTGGCTAGGTTACGAGGGAGATAGTTTATTTTCATTATATAATAGTGACAGATAATGACGGATTTTGAAATCCGTTGTTAATTTAGCGACAGATTTTGAAATCCAACTTCTTGAGCATCAAATTCATAAACTTGGATCAAATATGCAAAACATTATGAAAATAACAAGGAATTATACATAAAAATATAAATAAAACCATAATTCAATAGTTTTAACTTCTAGTCATGAAGTGGGAAAAAAAATCAAGTGAAAAAAATGATTGAAGAACAATACCTAAAATTAAATGATCATAATTTAAAGCTTTGGGGTAATAAT
The DNA here is from genome assembly GCA_949634005.1 of Mallotus japonicus. Taxonomy (NCBI): domain Eukaryota; kingdom Viridiplantae; phylum Streptophyta; class Magnoliopsida; order Malpighiales; family Euphorbiaceae; genus Mallotus; species Mallotus japonicus. Next base: position 29,748 of record CATIWK010498606.1, read on the forward strand.
AGTGATGAAGAGGGCGGAGATAAAGCTGTGGTATGGCGGAATGAAAGGCGAGGTTAGATGAGGGCGAGATCATATGAGAAGAAGGCAGGGGGCAAATCGAGAGAGAATGCAGGGTGGCGCAGATGACAGTGATCGACGGCGGTAAAGGTGAGGGTGAGAGTGACAACGCATTGGAATGGGGTGGGGAAGGTAGGCGGCTGCTGAAGTAGAAGAAGTCAAGAGAACAAAAAAATTAGGTTAAATGAAGGGCAGCTAGGTTACGAGGGGAAAGTTCATTTTCATTATATAATAGGGACGAATTTTGAAATCCGTCGTTAATTTAGCGACGGATTTTGAAATCCAACTTCTTGAGCATCAAAATTCAGAAACTTGGATCAAATATGCAAAACATTAAGAAAATAACAAAGAATTATACACAAAAAAAATATAGATAAAACCATAATTCAATGGTTTTAACTTCTGGTCATGAAGTGGGAAAAAAATCAAAATCAAGAGAAAGAAATGATTAAAGAACAATACCTAAAATTAAAAGATCGAAATTTAAAGCTGTGGGATAGCAGTAGTGATGATGAGGGCGGAGATAAAGCTATGGTGTGGCGGAGATAAAGGCGAGGTTAGGTGAGGGCTAGATCAGATGAGGAGAAGGCAAGGGGCAAATTGAGAGAGAATGCAGGGCGGCGGAGATGACAGTGATCGACTGCGGTGAGGGTGAGGGTGAGGGTGAGAGAGACAAAGCATTAGAATGGGGTAGGTGAGGTAGGCGGCTGCTGAAGTAGAAGAAGTAGAGAGATAAAAAAAATTAGGTTCAATTAATGAGGGGTAGCTAGGTTACGAGGGAGAGAGTTTATTTTCATTATAAAATAGCGACAGATAGCGGCTAATTTTGAAATCTGTCATTAATTTAGCGATGGATTTTGAAATCCAACTTCTTAAGCATTAAATTTAGAAACTTAGATCAAATATGCAAAACATTAAGAAAATAACAAAGAATTATACACAAAAAAATATCGATAAAACCATAATTCATTGGTTTTTACTTCTGGTCACGAAGTGGGAAAAAATCAAAATCAAGAGAAAAAATTGATTGAAGAACAATACATAAAATTAAATGATCGAAATTTAAAGTTGTGGGGTAGCAGCAGTGACGATGAGAGCCGAGATAAAGCTGTGGTGTGGCGGAGATAAAGGCGAGGTTAAATGAGGGCTAGATCAGATGAGGAGAAGGTAGGGGGCGAATAAGAGAGAATGCAGGGCGGCGGAGATGACAGTGATCGACGTCGGTTAGGGTGAGGGTGAGGGTGAGAGAGACAAAGCATTAGAATGGGGTGGGGTGGGGTAGGTAGGCGGCTGCTGAAGTAGAAGAACTAAAGAGAACAAAAAAATTAGGTTAAAGTAATGAGGGGCGGCTAGGTTACGAGGGAGAGAGTTTATTTTCATTATATAATAGCAACGGATAGCGACGAATTTTGAAATCCGTCGTTAATTTAGTGATGGATTTTGAAATCCAACTTCTTAAGCATCAAATTCATAAACTTGGATCAAATATGCAAAACATTGAGAAAATAACAAAGAATTATACACAAAAATTATAGATAAAACCGTAATTCAATGGTTTTAACTTTTGGTCATGAAGTGGGAAAAAATCAAAATGAAGAGAAAAAAATGATTGAAGAACAATACCTAAAATTAAATGATCAAAATTTAAAGCTGTGGGGTAACAGCAGTGACAATGAGGGCGGAGATAAAGCTGTGGTGTGGCGGAGATGAAAGGCGAGGTTAGATGAGGGCGAGATCAGATGAGGAGAAGGCAATGGGCGAATCGAGAGAGAAGGCAGGGCGAATCGAGAGAGAATGTAGGGCGGCAGAGATGACAATGATCGACGGCGATGAAGGTGAGGGTGAGGGTGAGAGTGAGAGTGACAAAGCATTGGAATGGGGTGGGGGAGGTAGGTGGCTACTGAAGTAGAAGTAAAGAAAACAAAAAAATTATGTTAAATGAGGGGCAGCTAGGTTACGAGGGAGAGATTTTATTTTCATTATATAATAGCGACGGATTTCAAATAAATTAATTGACGAAAGCGACGGAATATAGAATCCGTCGCTATATTTAATATATTAATTTTGCAAAAAATAAATTAATTGACGATAGCGACAGAATATAGAATTCGTCGCTAAATTAGCTACACTAGCGACAGATTTCAAAATCCATCGCTAATTAGCGACTGATTCAAAATCTGTCACTAATTTAGTTTGCGACGGAATGAAAATTTCGTCGCTAAATTGCTATTTTCTTGTAGTGATATTTTTTAGTTTAAAGTGAATTTTTTATTTTGAATTTTTATGTGAAATATAAATATTATGTTGTATTAAGATAACAAATTATTATGATATAATACTTTTATGCATGTGAAAAAAAGAGAAGCGATACCATATGTAAAAGAATTAATCGCATACAGTATTTATGAAAAAGTTAATACGTAAATTGCGTTGTATGTGTAATAAACTAACATGGGATAAGTACAATTTAGTACCCTGTGGTTTCACCTTTTTGCAAAATCAGTTATGTGGTTTTTTTTTTTTTTTGACGTTTTAGTATCCTGTGGTTTCACTTTACACCCTTCTAACAAATATTGTTTAAAATATATGCTTTAATGTAAAAATAATATGGATTTTTAATACTAAGATCTTATATTGAGTGACATATTATTCAACTAACCACAATAAATTCAAAAAAAATAAAGTTTAAATG
>CATIWK010498703.1:0-17271 GCA_949634005.1 Mallotus japonicus
AAAAAAAAATCCAACCAATTTAATAGCTATTTTAAAATATTTCATTTTATTAGATTGTGTTAATTATAGCTAATTGTACATTATAATAAATTTAAAGAATTTATAATATAAGAAAATCTATTAAAATTTTTATTATATATATATATATATTTTTAAAATTTTAATATTTATATTACTATTTACTTGAAAAGTAAAAATGGATGTCCTTTTTTTTTTTTCAAATTTGGGAGGTAACCTACAATTAAGGTGATGTTAATTTTATTTGAATTAAAAAGAATAAAGGGCAAAAAAAGGAAGAAGGAGTGGGGTAGAATGTAAAAGAAGGAAGAGGAGTGGAGTATTTGGTAAAGAAGAAGGAAGTAATGATGAAAGGTAGAGGCTAAAAGTTAAGGTAATAAGGAAGGTGTTATTATGGAGAGAGGCCTATTTTTAATGATTAGGTTTGTCAAAACCAAGAGGATGGGATGCGGTGGGTAATCATTTCATCTTTTGTCTGGGGAAGACAAGAGAAGAGAATAGAAGAAAAACAACACTTTGATAATTTTCTTTCTATTGCTTATGATTTTTTTTGTTTATTTTTCGTATATATATATATATATATATATTTTTGGGTGGGTAATTTGCATCATGGCTCATCATGATGGATTTCCCTTCTTTTACGTGTGCAAATCCACTTCTTGTTCTTTGCTTTTTGATGGATTAGATTGATAACATTGTTGTTGCTTCATTTCGTTGAAGGGTTTGAATGTTGAAACTTGAAACCTTCCATCTCAAAAAAAAAAAAAAAAATGCCATTGAATTTTTGTGCATTGAAGTTAATGCAACTTAATAAAGTAAAAATTTACTAATGAGAGAGTAATTAAGTGATAATTTCTCTTTACAAATATTTTAAAGTGTAGAGTTTAATTCATGCCGTCGCCAATTTAAAAAGGGAGCGCATCAATGTGAAGGTCATATGACGTTTTAATTTATCAAAAAAATAAAGTAAACATTTTAAAATAATAATTAAGAAATTAAAATAATCTAATAAATATTTCAATTGATAAAGAAAATTAGTAATTAAATTTTTAAAAAATTATTTAAAAATTAAATATTAGGATAATTTAAATTTAAAATTTTATTTAATAAAATTTAAATTTCTCACCATTTAAATTAGTAAAAATTAATACGCAAACAAATATAAATTTAGCTGGCTTGAATATCCTTTATTTACCCTTTGAAAAATAAACTTTTATTACGTTCCATTAGATGTTCCATGACACAAGGATTAGGAAAATTGGAAAGTAAATTTAGCCTTTTCGGTTTTTTTAAAGTAGAAGAACCAAAGGTAAAGCAATCTGAGCCTGAAGCTCCTATATTGTAGAGGTTTTCTAATGGGCCATTCTAAGATTAGCAAGAAAAGGTTCAAACAACGTTCTAAAAGCAATTCACTATAGCCCAATTACATTAATTTTTTTTTTTTTAACAAGTACATATCATATGGGTGGAGGTAGCATTAGAACGTCCACCTCTAGTATGCCAAGCTACACATGGGGATCAATAATTCCAAATTTATCTCGAGTATCTGCTCCAAATGTTTTATTAATAAATGGAGATGTTATATGTAATGTAGCAGGCGCAGAGAAAATGATTTTTTTTTTCTATTTTTATTCTTATATATTTTTTTTTGTGATCCATGAAAACAAGAGAGGCAAAAAAATATATTTTAATGGTTTGCGATGAAATTATTCATATCGTTGGTCTGTAATATAAAATATTATCCTTAATAAATTTGCAATAAATATATATGTATATATATTTTTTTTGTTCAAATATTTGGTATGTATGTCCCATGACTAGTTTAAGTGACAAAAGATGTGAATATCAAAATAAAGAGAGTAAGGTTCAAACCGTCTCCCGATTGGAAATTAACTAGCTAAAAGAAACTGTTCGGCATGTATAATATACTTCATGCAGCAAAAATCTCCCCTCTAATTAAGCTTCTTTTAACATTTAGATGAACAATCCTTACACGCATCTATATATCCTTGTTCTTGCAACTCTAGTTGCTTGAAAATCCTTACATGTTTTTCAATATATGGAGTTGATATCTTTTGTTCACCTGTAAAAGAATCTTTCTCAGGTTCAAAGAAAATGCACCCTGTAGTTACAACAAACTAGATTGTAGGCTAATGTTTGTGGGTTAATTGCAGCCTTTCTAATATGACTCAACAAATTCATACCAACCAATATCCATGGCAAGCTCACCCCTTTACTTGTCTCTTAATAACTTTCCAATTTCATGCAAAAAACATGATCATAAAATTTCTACATTCCCATCTTCCTTTAAAGCACACCTCAATTCTACCCTTTTTCCGTGTCACATGTCCACCATGGGAACTCCCATGCCCTCTTCCACACATCAGGAACATGTTTTCAGAAGCCGGTTTCCGGCTGTTCCAGTTCCGGAGAATGTCACAATACCTGATTTTGTACTCCAAGATGCTGAATTGTATGCAGACAAGGTAGCTTTTGTTGAGGCTGTGACAGGAAAGTCCTATACTTATGCTGAAGTGGTTAAAGAAACCAGAAGGTTTGCCAAGGCCTTAAGGTCTATTGGCCTCAGGAAGGAACAAGTGGTGATTGTTGTACTGCCAAATGTTGCTGAATATGGCATTGTAGTACTGGGAATCATGGCTGCTGGTGGTGTGTTTTCAGGGGCTAATCCTGCAGGACATGAATCTGAAATTAAGAAGCAGGTTGAGGCTGCAAATGCTAATCTAATCATCACAAATGATACTCATTACGGCAAGGTGATGGCATTATTTTGATCCTAATAATGCTGATCATGCTGCATTTTTCTACTGATTGAAACTGAACTATAGTTTTTTTTAATATTTTTCAGGTAAAGGGTCTTGATCTCCCGGTGATTATACTTGGCGAAACATTCAATGCAGGTGCAATGAATTGGACAGAACTGCTCAATGCAGCTGATCGTGCAAGCGATAAATTTGTTCATGAGGAGATCCATCAGAACGATCTATGCGCACTTCCATTCTCGTCAGGAACAACAGGAATATCAAAAGGTGTAATGCTGAGTCACAGAAACCTGGTAGCTAACCTGTGCTCAACTCTCTTCAGTGTTGGACCTGAAATGATTGGTCAGGTTACTACATTAGGCCTAATTCCATTCTTTCACATATATGGTATCACTGGAATTTGTTTTGCTACACTTAGGAACAAAGGGAAAGTAGTGGTGATGAATAGGTTTGAACTCAGGACATTTCTCAATGCACTCATAACACAAGAGATCACCTTTGCTCCAATTGTTCCGCCCATCATTTTGGCTTTGGTTAAGAACCCTATAGTAGAAGAATTTGATCTCACCAAGCTAAAACTCAGGGCCATTATGACAGCAGCAGCTCCTCTTGCTCCTGAGCTGCTCACAGCCTTTGAAAACAAGTTCCCTGGAGTCCAAGTCCAAGAGGTAAATCATAACCTGACCGTCCCGAAGACAACTTGATATTGAACTAACATGTTACTGATAACTTGCTTGTTTTCACTAGGCTTATGGACTGACTGAGCACAGCTGCATAACCCTCACTCATGGAGATCCTGAAAAAGGACATGCCATTGCTAAAAAGAATTCAGTAGGGTTCGTCCTGCCAAATTTGGAAATTAAGTTCATAGATCCTGACACAGGTGTATCTCTTCCCAAGAACACTCCTGGTGAAATTTGTGTAAGAAGCCAATGTGTTATGATAGGTACAGACTTAAAGATACATACTATATATCAATTTCAGCAAGTGAATTTTTTTGTTAAATCTTCGTAGTAGCTTTGATTTACAGGGAATTTTTTTTTATTTTTATCACAGGTTATTATAACAATAAGGAAGAGACATCAAGGACTATTGACGAGGATGGTTGGCTACACACTGGTGATATTGGGTACATAGATGATGATGGAGATATCTTCATTGTTGACCGAATCAAAGAACTAATCAAGTACAAAGGTTTTCAAGTAAGATTTAAAAAAAATATTGCTTTCTTTCTATAGTTTCTTTTAATTTCTTACTGTTTTATATCTAAATAATTGAACTGTCATCAGATTATTTTGTTTGTCTAGGATACATAGAAATGATTTTGTCTTGAATTGTTTATACTCTACTAGAGTCGGCAATGATAAATTCTTTAAATTTTATTTGTCTAGGATAGGAATGATTTTGTCTCGAATTGTCTGTACTCACGGAACAATATCTTATAAATTTTGGAAGAGAGCAGATATTTTTGCATTTGTTAGAAATTGAATCCGTAACTTTTTACTGTATCAAACTACCCGACTTTAAAAATCTTATTGCACTTTCTTTTTACAATGATCATAGTACTTTCGTTCAATTTTTTCAACACTAAAAAATATCATTGAATAGTTTACAGAAACTGGAATTTGTACAGAAAGTAAAAAAATTATTCCAACATATCAGAATTCCAATTGAGGTTGGTACAAGAAGGTACTATCTGATGATTCCAGGAATCTTTACTTTAAACTAGCTAGCTAGCTATCTATCAATGAAGTGCATTAATTTTATTATTCATAATAATACTAGCAAGTTAGTCAGCTTTAACAGTTCATTTAGCATTACTTGGTATATTCAGACTATAGTTGTTTGGAGCAAGTACTAACAATCGAGGATTCTATACTAACACATTATTAATTTTTTAACCAAACTTATCCTTAAATTATCTAACACCAACATCTTTGGCTCACAGGTAGCTCCTGCAGAGCTAGAGGCTATCCTTCTTACTCATCCTTCGGTTGAAGATGCAGCTGTCGTGCCGTAAGTATCACATTATTGTCGCATTATAGCTCAGTAGTTGAGTATTTGTTTTTTTTTACTGCGTGGCCTGTTAATTCCCCCATAAAATTATTATTGTTATTTGTTACTATTGAGAAGTCGTAAGCAGGTTCCATCCAAATGTAGGACATCACATAAGTGAGTTTCATCCGACCTTTTATGGTGATAATTCGAGTATTAATTTGGTGGTATCGCAGACATTCGATCCCAGAATTGAATTAATAATTCAAGTATTAACTCGATGGTTCTAATAATATAATTGATGGAATTGCAGGCTGGCAGATGAAGAAGCTGGAGAGATTCCAGCTGCTTGTGTAGTTATAAATAAAGAAGCAAAAGAGAGTGAAGAAGATATTATTAGCTATGTGGCCAATAATGTTGCTCATTATAAGAAAGTGAGAGTGGTACGATTTGTGGACACTATACCAAAATCACCATCAGGAAAAATAATGAGAAGGCTACTTAAAGAAAATATGGTTGAGAAGATGAAAACCAATGGCCAAGACAAGACAGCATGGTCCAAATGATATGCTGCCCATGCTTTTCTCTTCTTTAATTGCTCTTTTGTTGGAGGGATTAATGTCTAATAATGATGTTTATTGGCTTTTTCTTCTTAATTATTCTTCTTCTTTTTAATTCATAATAACCCCTTTGTTTTCCTTTCATCTTTTTACTATTCTTAGACAAGACAATTTTATCTTTTATCTCTTTTGCTTGTTTTATGATTGATTATTTTTGCTTTTAATTTTAGAGTTGATATCTTTATGTCAAATTATATATATAAATATATACATTTTCTTAAGCCATGTTTCGAATTTAAATTATAATATATATAATCATATTAAATAATTATTAAAATTTTTTTACTTCTTTTCTAATTCTAACATATCCAACTTAGTGGTAGAAAAAAAAAGTAAATATATATATATATATATAAAATTAAAAATAGGACTAGCAATTATTGAGATGAATTTATATATATTTTTTTTAATTGACATTTCGAATTCAAATTATAACACATATAATTATATTAAATAATTATTAAAAAAAATTTACTGTTTTTCTAATTCTAACATATCAACATAATGGTCCAAGAAAAAAAAAAGTTAAAGATAGGGACAATCTCTTTCCTCACTGTATTTAACTTTTGAAAGGGTCCACAAAACTAAGGTTCAAAATGTGCCAAGCAATAGATATTGACATTTTGGTAATGGGTTTAGGGAATGTGGTCCAGTAACAGGTTGATCAAAGCCTAATTGTTTTTTATTTTTATTTTTATTTTTATTTTTATAATAAGGGTCTATGATGACAAGTAAATGTAACACATAAAAAAACATTGACAACACAATAAGTTCAAGTACAATCCTTGATCTTGTTGTCACTGTGTCAATAATCATCCATCTTAAAAAGAATTAATATTTATAAGGTGTAAATTCTTTTCTATAATTATATCCTATCTCTTGAGTCAAATGCATCAGAAAGTATTAAATTTTAGTTTTATTTCAATTCAATTATCAAACTTTAATTTATATTTTTTTTAGATATTAAATATTTATTTAATTTTATAACAGATACTCAAAAAAGTTTTTTGGTACCTTAATAATTCAAAATCACTATTTTAATCTAGAATTAAAGATTTTTTTTACAAATAAATCTATATTTTCTATATATTTACAGGAAATAATAAAATTTTTGAAAATCATTTTGATTCCGCATCATGATTGGTATCAGAGCCTAAAAGAAGTAAATTTTCAAACTTTTTCTACTTTCTAAACTAAATTTAAAAGATAAAGAAGTTGAAAAATTAAAATGGTTTTTTTAAAAAAAATTAGGGAACTGAATTTTTGATAGTATCATTTTTGAAACAAAATCAAAATTAAGATAGCCAAAAAAACAAAGTAAAATTTGGTACTCGAATTGATTACAACAAGCGTAAAGGTATATATATATATACTATTCATATTTTTATACACAATTTTAAAAAAATATATAAATCATCACTTTTGAATTTTATTAATTAATATATCAATAAATCATTAAATTCAACGATTAATTGTTAATAAAAACATACTCAATATAATTATTCATAAAATCATTTCAATAATAAGCAAATGCATTTTACACTTCAAATAACAATTATATATATAATTAATGACAACTAAAGTGTTCTTTTAAGGATCTTGATTAGTGAAGCATAGGCGATTGTAATTAGTTAAATCACATTTAATAAATCAAGAAAAAAAAATATATTGAAACACATTGCCTTGTGTGGTCATGTGAACATCTTATGAGTCAATCATAAGCAAAAGCAATGAGATCTAGTTTTCTTTAAATCTTACACTTTTGAATTGACACATTTCTAAATATTATGTTTGAATAATTTAAGAAGGTGCCAACATCAATCCTCATAGGATTGATAATTTTAATATGACCAAGTTGGATATAAACTTAATTAAATAATTTTTAATTAATTTTATAAAATATATAACATATGTTCAAAATGTCATTGCCCACATTTGCTTGTCCAATGCCCATCTATCTTGGTATCTAAAAACAATGTTAAAAAAAGTAAAAAAAAAAAAAGCAACTTTTCCCCTAAAAATTAAAAAATGCAAATTTTTATTGTATTTTTTTAAGTTCGATAACATCTTAGGTTGATTTTTAAGGTATAATTAACTTTTTTTTTTTTTGGGAAAAAGGTATAATTAACTCTTGCACCTACTTGTTGGTGCTATCATAATGTCAAGTTGTCAACTATTCCAAACTTTGTAGCAAATGGAAGTATTAAGACCTTTTTCTTTTGTCTAAAATAACAATATAAATAAATACTTGCATGTTATTAACAACACTTATCCAAGTAGGTTTGTGTATTAAGGAAAGTACCATATAGATTTGATCTTTTTAATTATTTTCAAAATTTATGTCTAAATACAATCAACTAATGTAAAATATTTTGATAAAAAAATTAATATAAAATATATAATTATGAGTGGAGGAGTAGTTAAATATATTTTTTTTATAGATAAATGAGATGTAAGTCCAAATTCTACTATCGTTACTTTATAAATTTTATTTTTATTCGTGTGTACAGTTCATTAATACTTGAATGAAAAATAAAATATACTATTTTTTTTTTTATCTTTATACATGTTTTACTATATTATTTTTTAATATTCATCAATGAATATTAAAAATAAGAGAATTATATATATATATATATATATATATATAGATACCTAGAAACTTATTACTTATTAGGGAAAAAAAGAAAATTAGTGTGTTGACCAAGAAATGCAGTCAACTTACAAGCAGAAGAAGAAAAAGCTGAGTTAACTCGAATCAACTCAGTTCCAGCTCACTCTACCCACAGATACAGACACACAAAACGCAACAGTCCTCTTCACCACTGTGCCTTCCCTTTTTACCTGTATCCTTTCTTTCTGACAAATTTGCAGAGCAGAGCAGATCCAGCCCTTTCTTAACCGTCCAAAACCAAAAAAAAAACCCAAACTGTTTATAGTGTAGCAGCAGAAGCAGTACCCTCCCACGCACCCACTCTTCTTTGCCTTTTTCTATTTCTTTTTTTTTTTCGTTTATATAAATATTATTATATATAAAAGAACCCATAAATCTCTAGATTCATTTTTTTCATCCTCTGTTTCACCATACCCAAATCTCCATCTCTGTTCTTATTTTCTGATTGGTAAGGTTTTTTACTGTTCAGTAGTTAGCTAGGTTGGTTCTTTAAACAGTGACAAATGGCCAAGCAATAATGAACGTTAAAAGCTGTTTCTTTTTCTTCGGTTGTTTTGGTTTCTTTAAAAAGACTTGTTTCCTTTAATGCAATTTTTTTGCTTGCTTTGCTTGCTAAATTGGGTGAGACGTATTGGGTTTTGCGGCTGAGATTGAAACATCATTTTCTGAATTTTTTTTTTTGTAAAAAAGGTCCAATAATCAGCAAAGGGGAAGTGTTCTGCTTCTCTTCTCCTGTCGAACTCTACTATGAACTTTTTAAAAGATGCTTTTTTTTTTTTTGTTGCTTTTAAATTCCTCGGGAAAGTGAGATGGGGTACAAAATAACAAAAGGAAGAAAGAAAACTGTGTCGTTTCATAATATGAAAAAACAAAAAAGAAAGGGAGAAAAATTTGACCTTTCTTATTGCAGAAAAATCATAAATGGTGGGGGACCTAAGCTTTTATTGTTCATTTTAGAAAGCTACAACTGCAGTTTGTTTGTTCTGTCATCTGTGTGTATGTGAGTGTGTGTTATTTCTAGCACATGGGTAAAAACTGGTGAGATAAGAACTGGGTTTGTATTGATTGATAGATTTCTTGAATTTTTTTGATTGGCCATTGTTTTTTTTTTTTTTTTCAAATTATCGGTTTACAACAGGGATTTTTTTTTTTTTTACCAAGTTTACAACAGGGTTGTGAATGGAGAGAGTAGGAAAAACAGGTTCAGATTTTATCCTCTACATATAAAGTATCTACATTTTTTACTGCTTACAACAGGGATGTGGGGGAAAGTAATTAATGATTGAGAAATACTTGGTGCCCTTCTTATTTATTTTTCTTTCTATGGTGTTGGGTTGGTTGGTTTCAATTTAAAAATTCTCAGATTTGTTTTTTTTTATGAATGAAAGAATGAATGTGGGTGTTACTGAAGGGCCTACTTTCTCTCATTTAGCCCAAGCAAAATTCAATGTGAATTATTGCATTTGAAGGTTTTGTCATTTTGTATGAATGGTTCAATCAGTCTACATATCTATCTTTGATGGTAAAAGATGAAATACACATTTGCTTTAGTTACAGTTAGTTCTTTGCTAGTTATATATAGTTCCAGAGAGTACAAGGAATTTTTTTTTTTTTTTTAAAAAAACAAAGGGTTCATAAATAACGGTTAAAAAGATAAATTATTGCAAGAATTTGACTGCAGCTACTACTTTTAGTAGTGCTGCAGGCAATTGGGGGACACTTTAACTTTGGATTAAAGGTGTGGATTTGCTTTTTTTTTTTTTTTCCTTTCCTCTTATCTGGAGAAGAGAGTTTGTTTGTTTGTTAGGTAGCGAAGTTATGAAAAAAAGAGAAGCTTTTGTATCATCAATATCTTGAGGTTGTGGAGAAACTGCAAGATCATAACATCAAACAATTTTCTTGGATTCAAATCTGTTTTTATTTTGATTGTGTATGCATCTCAAGTAAGAGAATTTGGAAATCGAGTTTCTTTAGAAAAGATGCTACTTTTAAAGGAATTAGTAGTTTCTGTTTGGTGCTGTGCTTTGAATTCTTTGAACCTGTGGAGTTTGGTGAATCTTTTGAGCTGTTTATGCAACACCAGGAACTAGCAGATCGGATTTTATTCTTTTCAAGGCGGGGGAACTGAATATTGGTTTTGCAGATTTTAGTCAAACAGAAATGGCCAATCCTTGAATTCAGTGAAATCTCAAGGTCAGCTCTTTTCTGGGTTTTTTGTTTTCAAGTCTATGGTGTTTGCAATATGTTTCTACTTGTCTGAAATGTTTCTAAGTAATCAATTTTTGTCTGATTGATTTGTCCATGATTAAGAACTGCAGTTTTCTTCGTAATTTTTTGGTATTTATAAGCATACACATCTTAATTCTTGCAGGATCTCCAATCTGGTTGCCTTAATATAAAGTTGGCTTTTAAGTATTCTATGAGCTCCCTTTCATTAATGGAGTGGAATACGAAACCTCCCATACAGTGGGACTGGGAGAACCTAATAATGTTCAACACAGCAACTGAAAATCCAAAGAAATTGAAAGTGACAGAATGGGGAATTGATGGAGACAAAGGAATTGACTCGGGGTCTTTATATTCACCTGGGAGCCGCAGCGGCAGTGGTGGTTCTGCTTCTGATTTGGGACTTGCTTCTTTATCAAAGAGCTCAAAGTCAGCTTCCATAAATTCTTCCTCCATTGGGGAAGTGAAAACATCCAATTTTACTGTCGAGGCATCTGAAGCTATTCCAGAAAGCTCCAATAATGAGAATGCATTCACAGCCAAGCCAACTGGCACTTCTACTTCTCTTGAGGCTTCAGTTGGCTCTGGTGAGCCTCTGCTAGGTTTAAAGCTTGGTAAGCGGATGTACTTTGAAGATGTTTGTGCAGGGAGCAATGCTAAGACTTCATCACTTTCTGTGACTCCTGGGTCTTCTGCTTCTCCTCCGAAGAGACCTAAGTCCAGTAATCAGGCTTCACCTGCCCCACGCTGTCAGGTAGAAGGATGTAATCTTGACCTCTCATCAGCTAAAGATTACCATCGTAAACATAGAGTTTGTGAGAGCCATTCAAAGTGCCCAAAGGTCATTGTAGCTGGTTTGGAACGCAGGTTTTGCCAGCAGTGTAGCAGGTAATGCTTCTAATGAAATTGACAATTGTACGTTGTCAGACAGTGGGAACTGCAGTTGTCCATTTTACTGCTTATTTTGTGAATTGATCATTGGATAACTTCTGTGACGTGTGAACTATAGCATTTTCCCTTGTGTTAATATTTCTTAGATCCTGTTGATAATTCTTGGTTTTGGGTGTCAAAGGTTCCATGGTCTGTCAGAATTTGATGAAAAGAAGCGAAGCTGTCGCAGGCGTCTTTCTGATCACAATGCAAGGCGTCGCAAACCACAGCCTGAGACGATCCAATTGAATCCTGTTAGACTGTCAACATCATTATATGGTATTGGTTTAAACTCAAATTTGATCTCTCTTTAGTCTCATACGCAGAACATGCTATTATTACCAATATTTATTTTAGTAAGTTTTTGCAATTTGAAATTAAGCTATATGCACTGTATGTTAAGACTTATCCCTCTGCCTTAACCAAGACATGGCAAACAGACACACACCTTCTATGCCAAATAGAATTCGCTAGTATTGCATTGCCATTAGCTAGTTAATGTCATGAGTTGCAGCTTGCAAACATATTGGACGTTAATTAGAAATGCTAAGTCTACAACACTCTAAACTCATTATGAAAAAGAAAATGTCATGCATAATGCAGTACACTAGCATATATGGGTTCCCTCTCATGTTCAATACAAGTATATATGACAATAATATGCAAGATAAAGTTGGTTTTAGCTCTATACCCTTATATCCAACTTACGAGATTTTAAAGCAATACAAACATACCTGCAACCTGACTTTGTCTGTGCTTGCCTGTGCAGATGAGAGGTCACAGATGAGTCTTGTCTGGAACAGGGCTCCACTTGTCCATGCGAGGGCTAATGCAAATTTGGCATGGGAAGGCACATCCAGCTCCAAGTTCACAATAACAAAAGAGTATGTACTGAAGCCTGAAAAAGTAGGAGGTATTGATAGACAGCTGCATTTTCCTGGCAATGAGCTGACAACTTCCATTCCCATGCATCCTCATGATTCCAAGAGCTTGATGCCACCCAAGGCCAAGGTCCCCACAGCTGAGGTTCCTAACCAAGGTTTGTTATACTCTATTAGAAAATGAACTTTATAATAACATCATTTAGTTTCAAACTTTTGATGATCTGGTTGAGAATCATAAGACAAGACCTTTACATCTGAGTGCTTAGCAAGATTTTAACATGTTTTGCTCTGGGAATGATATGATATAGAGAACCCTCTGGGGATCCTGGTGTCAGGGATATCAAAATAGAGGGATGTAGAACCTATAAGAAACAAAGTGAATATCTTCTGCAGTATCTTGGCAAAGAAGATGATGCAGCCAAGCGGCTAACTAAAGAAATTAATCTGTAATGGATTTTCAAGTCATGCTATTTTGGACAATTTCTTGATCTAGTCTATAGTGTAATAGAGTTTGACAGATACGAAGATACACATGCTAATTATCCCCATGGATTCATGAAAATTATGTTATTCTCTGCTTGAGACATGGTTCTGGTTGATTTTAAAAAGCAGACATGTATGTGGGTGGTGTCGGCTTATGGCGTTGATTTTTGTTAATAAGGGAGTTAACATATGTTTGTGTGATTTAGACTATAGCGTGGGTATGGCACGGATTGAGGAGTCTTAAGAATGTGTAGATGGTTACTAAAATCATCTTTGAGGCATGTAAGCAGACTGAGAAGTATGATAGTAAAGACTTTAGGCTTTAGGGGAGAGAATCTATGCTGTCAATAGTAATGCATAGAGAGGCTTTTTTGTACTAAGCATTCTTTTTCTTTTTCCCCTTTTCCTTCTTTTTGTCTCTAGTGATGCTTGTCTTTCTAAGTTGATGCACAGAATTTTGAACAACTGGATTTTGCAGGTCTAGGAGAATCAATTATCTCAACCAATGTGGATGCGACACAGGATCTTCATCGTGCTCTCTCTCTTCTGTCAACTAATTCTTGGGGCTCATGTGAGCCGAAATCTATTTCTATTTCACATGAGCAGTCTGCACAAACGAGTCATACTGGCATGCCCGAGTCTGTGCTGCATCCCATTCCCCAAGGCTTGCCACTTGCCTTATCAGATTACTGGAGGGCTGAAGAACATACTACGAATTCTCGAGTGCATACCTTGCCTTCACAAAGTGATAGCAGCAGTTACTTCCAAGAGTTCCAGCTGTTAAGAACCCCATATGATAACGACTTCTACTCTAATCAGTTGAACTGACTGCTGGAAATTCAATAAACATTTCCATATCGATGAAGTTCACTTGCCAAGTCAGGTCTGCAACTCATTGACCTTCTAGTTTACACAAATACTCTAATCTAGCGTTTGATGCTTGCTTGTGCTCCTGCAAAAATGAAAGAAGCATAAATTGCTTACTAAAAATTATATGACACTAGTTAAGTCTTATTTCTCTAAAATTGTTGGATTCTGATACGAGTACTTTTTACATACTCCTTGCATAAAGCACTTGGATGCTGCAATGTTCTGATCAGTGTTTGCTGTTTTCTCCAGGAGCTGCAGTTTTCAAATCATGGTGATCCAAAGTTCCCAAGCTGGTTTCTTTTATTATTGAGGATTAGTGTTATTTTTAAGTTTATAACTAATTCTTATAACGACCAGAGCAAACATTGGTCTAGAAAGTGTTTTGTAACAACTTCTGAAATCAGTACTGATTGAAACTGTTAATTTTTGGGTTTTTACTGCCAATGGATGCTCATTGCATATCTCTTCTTTGTTTCTCCATCGACCTTAAAGATGCTAAAATTGTCTAACAGCAACTTTGACTTTTCATAGCATACTCACTATGATGAAGTTAAAATTATCAGAAGAATTGAGTCTCAACCTTGTACATAGAAGAAAAAGTTAAAAAAAAAAAAAAAAAAAATCTTTTACAAAAAATAATAATAATGATATTTTAATTTAATTTTTTACCTCGTAGGAATGGTTAGTATGTTATCAGTTTATGGAGAGGAGAGAGTTAAGGGTAAATTCTTGATTTCCCACGTTGCCTTGCCATTAAGTAATGCCATTGCACGTACTAGCTAATGCAGATGATCTTATTTTTCGAGTTTTATCATTTTTATGCCTAGTCCAAATAAATTTTTAACTACATTTAAAGCGCGCAGAGTTATTACATTTACATAGATTTAGAGATGTTTGCCTCAAATTGAAGCCTCATTGTTAAAAAACAATTAAAAAAACAATCATTCTTAATTATTTAATTAAATTATGAAGTAAAAATTTTATATGAGTATAATACATTAGTGATCCTTATATTTGTTATTTTTTGTCAGTTTGACACCTCAACCTACAGTTTTGTCATTTTAACACCTGAATTTGCCTAAAATGTAATGTTGAAAGCTCTATCAACACATGTGGCATGAAATATCGAATCAACATGCGTTACATGTTAACGGTTTGACTAACTAAAAACTGTAAGTAGAGGTGTTAAACTAATAAAAAAATGGCAAGCACAAGTCGTGACAAATTATCATTAAATTAGTGCATTTTAGGCAAATTTAAGTGTTGAAATGATAAAATTATAAGTGTTAAACTGACAAATTGTGCTAATTACATTGCTACGAATGTATAATGGATTTTTTTATATATATAAGCAAGTTTGAAGTATTTTCATTTCCTCATGGATCAAAGTTAAGATATAGACCAAGAAGGTTTGGTAAAACAATATGTTAATGGAGTTGAGAAAGGAACATGCAAAGAAAAGAAAAAGAGAAAATTTGCAGTGTAAGGGATGTCGGCAGTTGGCAAAAATTGAGTGGGTTTTGGGTTAAAAACTTATTGGAATATGTTAATGGAGTTGAAAAAGGAACATGCAAAGAAAAGAAAAAGAGAAAGTTTGCAGTGTTGGGGATGGTTGGTGCTTGGCAAAAATTGAGTGGGTTCTGTGTTAGAAAGTTATTGCATAGTGAGGTCTTATCACATATTTGTTCAACCTCAATATGTTTAGCCTACAAGGGAAAAAGAACTCAACAAATGTATAATTGGCCTTGGCCTGGCTTGGCTTCTTTCATACATGATATACAATACAAGGACTTCGAAAGTTTAGATCAAGCAATAAAAGCTACGGTGGAAAGATTGTGTAGGTAAATAGTAAAATTTAAGACAAAAGTATCATGATTTCAATTTCTAGAGCAGTGATAGAAGTTGCTAATATGTTTAAAAAAAAAAAAAAATTATGGATTACAATATTTTATTTGTATCGCTTTGGCCTAGTGGCTGAAGTCCCTTTACAAATATTAGGGGGATTCGGTCTCCTTCTCTAAACTGTACTTGGCTGAAAAAAATAGCCAAATTTTTTATTTTGAATTTTCTGAAGTTGTATAATATAACCGTGCATCAAACACCACGGCTAGGAATTCTCTTGTACATAATATATATATATATTTAAAGCCTAAGGTTTTATCATATGAATTTGTGATCAGTTTCAAGAGTTATAATACGTATAGTAATTGACTTCTTACATTACAGAATTAGGAGTTAAAGCTTTCTTTTATAAGTGAAGAAATTTTTAAAAAGAGCTGCTACTAAACCGTAATCAGTTTGAAAAATCAGGCTGCATTCATTTAAAAAAATATAACATATTTTTGAGATTTCATTTCTAAATTAAATAAAATGATTCATGATGCTAATATCTTTGATTATTTCGTTTCTAAATCCATAATTATTTTGTTTAAAAACGACTTTATACCAAATTTTTTCTTTGAAAATACGTCATATTTGATGGATCATTAGCATCATAATTTAATTCATCAGATCAATATGATGTTATTCTATTTGCAAAAATATACATACGTGCACCGTAAAGAGCTATTAAAATAACATATGCCAATGTCTTGTTTACATATTAATCAACTCTCTATATCCCAAAAGACATGTCAAATAGACGATCTCAAAATAATAATAATAATAAAAATAACAAATTTGACAATAGTAAGGCTTGATTTTTCCTAAATTGACATCACTTTTACACTGTCAAGCCCTGAGTTTAATTTTAAAAATAGTATGACAACAATTATATGTATAAGGAAGCATAGCAAAAGAGAGAAATAGGGGAGGGTATGCTTGGCTCCGTGCATGCCACCGGCAGAGCCAATCAAGGGAAGAGATTGGACTGTGCTTGTGGCATACAGGGAACCAGGCACAACCCCTTTACCTTTTTTTTTTTATTTAGTACCAGTCCCCTGCGTTTGTAGGGAAAAATGGGTTTGATTTTTGCACATCAAATGCTATTAGACCCCAAAGCCAAACCGGCATCAATCCGCATCAGAGTACAATAGAGGTGTGTGTTTAAGAGAGAGGAGACATTGTTATGAATAGAATGAGATGACTCTGAACGATTTGGTGGCTTCTACACATGTATAAATACAAGTTTGGGGGTTCTTGAGAAGATTTTCTTACCATGTTCAAATTATTCTCGATCAATCAAATTCCAGGATCTTAAAAATTTATAATCAAAGTTGATTCTGACATTAATTGTAAAATCTGAAAAAAGAAAAAAAAAAGGAAAAGAACAACTAGAATCACACAAATTAACTGTCCTGGCCTTTTTCTTTTTAATAATTATTGACTTGGACTAAGTATTAGATGATACCTTAATAAGCTGGAATTTTTTACAAAAAGAGAAAGAGATTGTAAGGTACCAAAATTAATTTTAATTTTATCTCTTGTTTGGTTCAATTCCATCAAAAAATTTATTTAATTTCTAAATAAATTTTAAATTCATTTAAACCAAACATACTTCATTAATAAGAATTGATTTAATTTCCAACAAATTACAAAGTTTTCATTTAAACCAAACATACTTACTTGGAAATGCAAATGAATTCCACAAAATTTTATAAAATTCATTTGAACCAAACCATTAGGAAATTTAAGAAATTATTTAAATGAAACTATTATGAATGTGAATGAACAATATATTGCTTGTGAATGAACAATATATTGCTTGTGAATGAACAATATATTGCTTGTGAGAGAATAGTTCTCAAATAGTGGAAAGAAAATCTCTATATAAAGAGATTGAAATTCATTAA
>CATIWK010498982.1:0-11152 GCA_949634005.1 Mallotus japonicus
TGGTAAATCTAATCACTGAATTCAATCATAACTAGTTAAACAGATGCATGAACTTGGAAAATTTTCACTAGATTCAATCATGACTTGACCTGTCCAATTTCAATAATTTAAGCACTGTGACCTATCTGTTTTTGAAAAAAATAAGATATTCTGTCTCTTACTGCCAAATAATATATGTAACCTCATACTTTTCTCCTGCAATTTCATAAAAAATTTTAATACTAATTTGTCTCTGTTTATCATCATCATCTCCTTTTTCAGCGTTTCATTTAAAACCTAATCACTTATAACCTACAAAAATATCATCCAATAATGAACTAAGTTAACACAATATAAAAAAAATAAATGATTAAATCATTTTATGAAGCAAGAACAAGAAGAATTTAGCTGATTTCCAGTTTATAACCTCATCTTCAACAGCAGACTGATATTGCTTCACAATCTTAAGAAAATCCAATCTGCGATGAAGTTGAAGAAACAGTTCCCGTCGTCAACTAGACGATGCACTCTCCCAAGATAAATAAGCCAGCCGATACAACTGCGAGAGCTCGTGGCGAATAGCTTTGTGGATATATAAGAGCAGGAGAATAAGAGCATAGGAGAGAGAAACATCGGAGAAACATTCTGACTCCTGCACAACCGCCGTCGGTGATAGTCCACGTTCCACAGTGTCGTCGTTGTCTTCCTCCTCCTCCTTGTCCGGCGGGCATTTTGGAGAGCCTCCGGCGCCCATACAAGCTTGAAGAATGCACCATGAATCAGCGAGAGAGAGAGAAGGATTGACATTGGGGAGTGTTTTTTTCTTTTTTATATATATATACACAGAGCGGAGGTTTTGGTAAAGTGCAGTGTATGAGCAGCTGAGAAACCTATGAAGAGAGAAAGGGCTAGAAATGAAAACTAGAAGGATGCGTGACTAAAAATGAAAACGTAAAAGCTAAAATTGAAAAAACGTAATAGCTCATACCATAAAAGAAATTAGGCCGGGTAAACCGGCCATTTTCTGAAATTTCCTCTAAAATAAATTATAGTTCGGTACCATGCATATTCAATGGAAGGCACTGTTGCTCATAGTCACATGCCAAAATTTGACCCAAATGTGAAGTGATTCAGCAGGCCTTTTTTTGTTGACTTAATCAACTCTCATATTATACCCTCTAAAAGTCACCTCGTAATGTCTTCGAACAACCACTCACAATTCACAAAACTTTTTTTTTTGCCTTTTATTTCTTTATATCAAACACTACCAAATTTAAAATTTATTAAATTTTAATTATTCGATTCAATTTAGATAAAATTATCCTATCAACTAATTTTATCGGTTATTGATATATTTTTACCTTTTAATTTAATTTTAAAGAGGATGACATTGAGCAGTCACAGTTCATACAGTTTCATCTTTTGTGATTAGACCCTCTTGATAAATATGCTTACAAGAATCATTCTCAGCACACAATTTTGGCTGTTGAATATAATGGTCCTGGTATTAGTCTCTATATAAATTCTTTGATGTATTTTGCTCTCTGAGCTTTCTATAGTGCTCTCATCTGAGCTTGTCTACTGTATTCTCGCCGAAGAATTACTACTTGATACTTTCCCATCTTTGTTGTTGTTATTCTCTTCTTGATCTATTGGTGTAAGTGTTCGATCTGTTACTCTCATAGTTTAGTTTTTCATCAGCTTTTCTCTTCTATAAAAATAGCTCCAGTTCTCTTCTTGATATATCCCGTTTCTTTTGACTTTTTCATTGTTTTCTCTACTCAACATCATAAGTATACTTTCATGGAACTGTTAGGGTATTGGTAACTTATTAACATTAACATCACAGGTATTGAAGAAATTAGTAGCTAAAGAAAAGCCACAGATAGTGTTCCTTATGGAAACTAAATGGTGTCGAATAGTATGGAGAAGATCCAATGGAATCTGGGTTTCAAAAATGGTTTCTATTGTGACCCAGATGGTAGATCGGGAGGTTTAAGCCTATGGTGGATGAATGGTTGTCAGATCATGATACGGAATTCATCTAGCAACATTATTGATACAGTGGTTGAAATTGAAGGGGAAGAATGTAATTTCATAGAGATTTACGGTCATCCAAGAAGGAAGAAACGAAGGGAAGTGTGTGAGGTGATAAGAGATTTAGACATGGGTGACTTAATTCCATGGCTATTAATTGGTGATTTTAATGCTTATCTCAACCCTGAAGAGAAGAAATGAGGCAACTCAGTGTATTATTCCTAGACTAGGGTTTTCTGGATCTGATTGAAGATTGTTCTTTAGTGGATCTTGGCAATCAAGAAGGCAACTTTACATGGAACAACAGATAGGCGGGTGATAAAAACATTCAAGCTTGGCTTAACCGGGCTTTGGGTAATCTCTAATGGAGATTAAAGTATGCTTTCACAAAGGTCCTTCATGAACACTTCCTGGGGTCTGATCACAGACCACTGACACTTGTTACTAGACCTCCTAAACCCAAAGGGAGAAAAAGATTCATGTACGAAGCGAAATGGGAAGAAGAAGAAGAGTGGGGACAAGAAATCCGAAGATCTTGGTCTGAAGAGATGTATCAATCAGCCTTCATTCCTTGCTTTCAAATGAAACTTAATAGACTACGACAAGACCTTTTAGCTGGAGTCATTTGAGAAGAAAGGGTTTGAATAGCCAATCAGAAGATATGAGGAGTAGAGTGGATTAAATAATGATTGGGAATCTGGAGTTCAAGAAAAAACACAGATGTAAGAGATTCAAGAAAGAATAAATACTTTATGGAAACAAGAAGAGCTGTATTGGAAACAGAAAGCTCATGTGAAATGGCTCTATGAAGGTAACCGCAATACCAAATTTTTTCACATCACTGCCATACAAAGGAGACAACTAACCAAATTCGTAAAATCAGAATTGGAGAGGATGCTTGGATTACTGATGACAGCAAAATCAAAGAAATGGCAGTGGAGTATTTCCAAAGATTGTTCCGAGAGGAATCAGTCCATTTTGCAGGAGATTTATCTGTAGTCAGATAAGATTGGTGACTGAGGAGATTAATTTGGATTTAATGAAGGAAGTCAGTCTGGAAGAAGTTAAAGCAATGATTTTTGGTTTAGGCAGATTGAAATCACCGGGGCCAGATGGATTCTCGGGCATTTTTTATCAAAATCACTGGGAGGTGATCAAGGAAGATGTGTTTCAGATGGTGAAGAATTTTTTCCAAACTGGATGTTTACCCCGTGGACTTAATAAAACTATCCTTGTGCTAATCCCAAAGAACAAACATCTAGAGATGTTTGATGAATTTCATCTAATCAGTTGCTATAAGTTTAGCTACAAGATCATCTCAAAGGTAATCTCTAATAGACTAAAGAAATGGTTGCCTTAATTTCAGCTACAAGATCATCTCAAAGGTAATCTCTATTAGACTAAAGAAATGGTTGCCTTATTTGATTTCTCCTAACCAAACTAAATTTGTTAGTGGTAGAAATATACAGGAAAATATAATAATCAACCATGAACTAATCCATTCTTTGAGAATGAGATTGAAAGGAAAGAAGTGTCTTTTCGCCTTGAAGCTGGACATGGCGAAGGCGTATGATAATGTCAGCTAGGAAGCTCTCAGATGTATTCTACTTCAATTCGGCTTCCAGGAAAATTGGGTGAAGATGGTGTTACATTATGTCCAAACAGTTGAATTTGCTATATCAATCAATGGTACTATTTCAAGACCTTTTCTACCAAACAATAGAATCAGGCAGGGAGACCCACTCTCTCCCTACCTATTCATATTGCTTGTGGAGTACTTATCTCGATTGATAATCACAGAGCATCAACAAGGTGCTATCAAGGGAATTTGTATAACTAAGCACTGTCCACCAATCACACACTCTTAATTTGTGGCCGACAAAGTTTTATATGGCGAGGCCACGGTGTAGGAGATCCAAAACTTTAAAGCTATATTGAAGAAATATTCAACGACCACTGGACAGAGAATTAAATTTAATAAGTCATAGATCATGTTTAATGCAACAGCGAATCCGGAAAATAAGAGGTACACTTATGAAGCTTTTAGTGTAAATGAATCAAAGTTTACTTCTAAATATCTAGGGATGCCATTGCAATGGGGGCAAACAAAAAAAAAACAGTTATTCAGCTTTTCGTTACAATGGACTAATGATAGAATACAATCTTAGAGGACTAAATTCTTAACCCCGGTGGGGAGAGAGATCATGGTGAAATCGGTTTTGCAAGCTCTGCCTGCTTTTGTTATGTCTGTGTTTAAGCTTCCAGTGGGAATCACTAAGCAAATGGAAAAATATAAAAGGAGTTTTTGGGGGAGTCAGGACTCAAATTCCTGGAAGATGCATTGGATTAACTAGGAGTGTTGACAAAGATCAAAAAGAATGGTGGGTTAGGGTTTCGGGAATTGGCTTTGTTATGTTGGAAAAATGGGTTGGTGGCTTATTCAAAAACCCGAAATGTTGTGTGAGTTTGCAACTTGGTTAATAATGTACAATGCAAAAATTCAATTCAATTCTATATGGTCAAATTCTTGTGTTTGGAACCAAAATTGCAAGTGAATCCATTTGTTTGACAATGGAGCTTCTGAATCATTATTTTTTGGGAATTTTGTTTGATCTGTGTAAAATTTTTGTGTTATATATGTTATATTATTTAGATCTATGCTGGATGATAATTTTTTGTAATTATTTGTGAAAATTTATTAATTTTTTTTATCATTTTTTTCATCTATATAACATGCATGTAAAAAAAAAAGTTTATGTTTATAGATCTATAATTGTTTTAATTAAAAGTTGTAAAAAAATATTTTATTTCTTTGATGAAAAATAGCTTTTATTTTTTATTGTTTTTTATCTGTGTATTGTAAACTAATTTTTAGATTAAATGTGTTTAATTTTTGAAAAGATTATTAGATAAAATGTGTTTTAATTAAATGTGTAAAATAATTTGTTCATATTTATTTGTTTTGGGCCCCGCAGTTCATCCGATGCTAGGAGTTAGAGCCCGTTGAAGCCCGCCGCTTGCGCACTTGGACTCTATCAAACCTATCCAAGAACGCCAAGGCCGCTTGATCCACATCAACAACTAACACCTCACATTGTATTTTTCACATTTTAAATGCAAAAACTTACACAATATAGTAATTTTGTTCTATAAGGCTTCCAAGCAACATAAGTGAACTACAATGTGAATCTGGCGCAATCCTTGGTCATCCTATCTAAAGGATTGCAGTCACGTCAAGAATATAAAATAACTTTTCAAAGATAAATAAAAATGAACCTCCATGGAACTTTCATAAAATTTTAATATTTGTATTGGAAAACATGGAAATTGAAAGTACCTCCTTAAAATTTCAAATCAAAACAATTTGACAAATTGAGAGGACCAAAAATGAGGAAAATCCAAATTTGATGATTTTTACTTAATTATTTAGAGTTGTATCTAGAAACTACAGTGAAATATTTCATTGGAGAGGGATAACACCATTGATTGGAAGACACTATTAGCTATCTGAATCTTTGAAATGGCTAGTACAACAATGATACGAAAATTTTTGTTTGATCGATTAAAGTGTAGTAGTGATAAAAACATGGAAATCAAAAGGTGCAACAATCACATGGTCACTAATGTGAAAACAAATACATTTAATTTATGCAACAAACATAAATTAAACATAAGAAAGGTTCAGTCCCAAGGAAGGTTGCACCTTAAGGCCATGGCTCCCTTGTGGTAGATAACTATCACATTTGACCCAAACAAAACAATCCAAATGGCACGCAAATCTAGCACGACACTCTCATTGATTCTCGTCACAGGAGAAGCCAACTTCCTGAAAGCTCAATAAAGAAACAAAGTGGTGATAAGTTAATTGTTTAACAAATACTAATTGAACTAGAATATTGTATTTCCCAAGATAAATAAGGATAATAAAAAAAAATTCCAGTAACTGAATGAACATTATTTTGGAACCCAACAATTTCATGAAGGAAAAAGTAAATCATTTGCCATCAAAAAGATTATTTCATTTAAGAATAGAAAACATTTAAACAGCCAAAGCCATATTATCAGGATCTCAAAAAGTGAAAACAATCAACTCACTTGCACATGACGTATCCATAGAAGGAAGTAAATATACACTTGTGTGCAAGTTGCAGTGAATCATAAAGCACAACCGTGTCCTGCATGAATTAGCAAAAGGCAATTTTCGTAAGAAACACGTTCAGTATAACGAATGTCTTAAGTATACTTATAACATACTAAAAAATAAAAAATAAAAAAAAAGGTCACACCTGTGCTTCCTGGATCTTGATGGAATTTCCACTAGCTTTGGCTTTTGACAGCTTCCCCTTCCAAACTTTATTAAGTCCTTTAAGAAATGATTATCTTCCTTCTTGATTTTTCTTTTTTGTTTTGTTTATTTCTCATTGGACCTATCTTCCTCTTCATCTCACAAAATACTGGAATTGCATTATCAAAATTCAAGCAAATAACTAAGAGACAAACAATTAATAGCACTAAAAAATGCATTGTTCTTTTCCAAGAGTATATGGATAATTGGATTACTACTGTGTTTGCAACAGAAAATGAAAATACAAAGGCACTCTGCAGTTGCCATCATTTGCATTCTGAGAAACATAGGACACATGAATAGTACATGAACTATTAAAAATTATAAAATCGATAGGACAAAACAAGGAAACAAGCAATAGATTATAAATGAATGTAAAAAAAAAAAACATATATATACGTATATATATATATAGACGTTAGTATTAAGACTTAATCTTGAGGGTGAAAGGGCATATCAGTACCTTTTCCATTAGTGCATTCTTCACCTCATCATAATGCGAGACAGAATCCACGTCCATCTCACCCTCTACTCATAGCATATTGAAGATCTCGATCAAGGTTCTTGATCAGCTGCTAGAAATCAAAGTGTTTTAACATCAGTCAAATAGAAGCCAAACAATAGCAATATTATGCAAATTTTATTCTTAATTTGGTTAACGGAACTGAAAAAAATTGCAATACCTAGCATTTGCTTGTCAAATATTTTTTATTAAGACAAAACTTGAACTAAACCTAGCCAGCAGCAGGGAAACTAAGCTGTCTTTCATATTGCACTACTTAGCTGCGGAAAGAAGGTGGAAAGAGATGAATGTTTTGGTAAGGGAAGATGCCCAACATGGAAGGTGCATAAATCAATCTACCAAGAAATAGCAACTTATGCAGCTCTTCCAAGATCCAGAAGGCACTTTATCTGCATAACTAAGTCCAGGTTCACATTACATACTGAATGAACAAATAGTTTGACCAAGTGACCCAATTACATGTAATTTTTGCATTAGATCGGCAGGTTGAAGACCAAATGAACTTCTTTCCAAAGAGTATCTAGTTCCTTTGAGCACATGGAGTTCAAGGATAAGATAGCCTGATAAAACGAGGGCTGACTAAGGGAATCTATCTGCTAGTTGTCAGAATGGCTCAAAAATGTTATGCCTGAAGTAATGAGCTGAATCACAAGTATGAAACATCACCAGTTTATCATATTCAGAAACCCCCACCACTTGCTCAAAAATAACAACTTACATCATATGCAGCTGGATCAAGCTTAAAATTAGTTGGTAGGTCAGATCTGAAAACGCCACCTTCAAGGCACCCCACATGGCCACCAATGTATGTCTCACTCTCAAGGAGGTGGTTCTTGTGGAATTTCTCAGGGTCAGATTGGTGTTTGTTAGGGCAGATAACATTAGCCTTGTACGCCTCTAAGAAAGTGTGGTAATGAAGTTAAAACAATACAGAAAAGCACAAGAAAAAAGTGCAAAGGCCAAAGCTTCTGCAAGCACAAGAACCCACCTGCACCATAAGAAGCATTTCACAAAGTGTTCCACTACCTTTCCGTAAAACCTCATCTGGTGACATGGGAATTATGGTTGCAAGGGAGAAAATGAAAGGGTGAACATAGGTCATATACAAATAATAAGTTGCAACAGCATCAGAAACAGAATCGGAGGCCATCATCTGTCACAATATTTGCAGAAAAGTAAAAGTATTAGAAATTCTCTAATTTAGAGAATGCATATAACGCAAATTCTCAGTTGTTAAAAAGATATATCCAACTATGTAATTAATGGCAAAAATTTCCAGCTCAATTATCCTTAGTCCGACTTTGGCTGATTATATGGACCTCTTTCCTCCATTTTTGCAATAATGGAAAATTTCATGAGCTAAAAAAAAAAATAGCAAAATAGCTCATTACTAATTGAAACAAATTAAAATAGCAGAAAGCTTTTTATGAGCATGGGACCATTCCCATCTGCTCACTCATACCTGATGATTTTCTTTTGCACGGCGAACCATGTCTTCTGGGTTGACCTTTAGTGGATCATAACCCAATTTTGCCTTGGTAACAGCCTGGCATTTCAAGAAAAGAACGGCTCATTCTACTCATAAAGAATGAAAAACTGAGCCTAATCAAAATCAGGAACGAGTATTGACAGAGAAAGTATAAAGTTGAGTATTGCCCTTCACTGCCTAAAGAGAAGGGTATTGTAATAATGGAGCTGACTATCACATGAATGGAAAAATTTTAAAATATAAAGGACAACTAACACCTTCACATTGTATTTTTCACATTTTAAATGCAAAAACTTACACTGTACAGTAATTTTGTTCTATAAGGCTTCCAAGCAACATAAGTGAACTACAATGTGAATCTGGCGCAATCCTTGATCATCCTATCTAAAGGATTGCAGTCACCTCAAGAATATAAAATAACTTTTCAAAGGTAAATAAAAATGAACCTCCATGGAACTTTCAGAAAATTTTAGTATCTGTATTGGAAAACATGGAAATTGAAAGTGCCTCCTTAAAATTTCAAAGCAAAACAATTTGACAAATTGAGAGGACCAAAAATGAGGAAATCCAAATTTGATGATTTTTACTTAGCTATTTAGAGTTGTATCTAGAAACTACAGTGAAATATTTCATTGGAGAGGGATAACACCATTGATTGGAAGACACTATTAGCTATCTGAATCTTTGAAATGGCTAGTACAACAATGATGCGAAAAATTTGTGTTTGATCTATTAAAGTGTAGTAATGATAAAAACATGGAAATCAAAAGGTGCAACAATCACATACTCACTAATGTGAAAACAAATACATTTAATTTATCCAACAAACATAAATTAAACATAAGAAAGGTTCAGTCCCAGGGAAGGTTGCACCTTAAGGCCATGGCTTCCTTGTGGTAGATAACTATCACATTTGACCCCTGCAAAACAATCCAAATGGCACGCAAATCTGGCACAATACTCTCACTGATTCTCGTCACAGGAGAAGCCAACTTCCTGAAAGCTCAATAAAGAAACAAACTGGTGATAGTTAAAACAATACAAAACATGCAACTGAATTGATCTGATATTGTTCAAGTTGCGAGATTTTGATAATGAAAGAAACTACAATAAAAACTAATAGAAATGTGTGAGTGAATGCAAAAGGAATAAAAAGCATACATCACTCATCTTGAACCCATGAAAAGCTGCTCGACTTTCCAGAAATGGCCAGTCAAAATAAACACCATTGTATGTAACATATTTTCACCTCTTCCATGTGGGAAAACCGCTGCCTAAGAAGTTCCACCTGAAAGTAAACAGAATCACATATCAAGATAAACATACGCATCAACATCCCAAAATTATCCCATTTAACTATATTGACACCTATTTGTTATCTCATTTTGCACATTGGTCACTTTGAAGCATCCTTCAAATTCTGGTTTTGGAGTATATTCTAGATCCTCTAAATCTTCCCCTACACACTAAAGTAGAACAACTTGCTTTAATTAGTATATAAACAGATAGAGAATGAATGAAAGAAAACACAGACAAAGGCAGATGCACACGTTGATAGATAGACAGCAAACAGCCTCCAACAAAAAGAGAAAGAAAGAGACATTGTTAGGGAAAATAAGCATTTCCATCCTTCATAACTTAGAGAAAAAGTAGAAACATCTGATTAACTTCTCTTTATTTACAATATTGATATTCTACAATCTCTTCAAGAAGCATAAAATAAAAATATAATCTCAAAAACCTCTTTGTTAGTAACTTCCCCACATTCCCGATAAAACTGTGCCATATGTTCATAAAACTGATTGCAAAAAAATCATAATGCTTGCCTGAGAATATGAAGTATCTACATACTTCGTCTCACCTCCCACAACGCAAACTGCTCTTTGAAAGAGAAAAAACTGAAATCTTAAACAGAAATGCAGCACAGCAGCATCCTGAGCCAAGCTTTCCAAGTTTAGGATCATTGGTAACTTTACCATCATATGCCAATGGGATTTCTAGATATTCACCAGAGACATCACCCATTACTTGATAGTTAGCATGCATCTCTCTCTATCCCAGAAAATTTCGAAAAACTTTTTTTGCCTAAGGCCTAAGGAACTTTATGAAAACGGGTGATCTTCAATGACCTCAAAGTGAGGCACACCCTCTGTATATATATTATTAATAAAACAGGATAGAAGTGGTTACAAAAGATATGTATAAGTAGTTACAAAACAACAGACATATATATCACAACAAACTTAGCTATTCTATTACCCCCCTTCAATCTGGGCATGGGAAGTGATGCCAAAATTGTTTCGCAAGGTACAAAAAGCAGTTGTTAACAAACTCTTCGTAAATATATCAGCTAGCTGACTATGGGTGGAGATATGGCGAACTGAAATGTCTCCCCAGGTGATTCTTTCACGCACAAAATGAAGATCCACCTCTAAGTGTTTTGTGCGTGCATGATTTATGGGATTTGTGGCTAGGTAAGTAGCAGATATATTATCACAAAAAATTTCAACTGGTAGGCGAGGTGTAATATGTAAATCCTTCAGCACCGATTTGACCCAACATATTTCAGCTACTACCGCGGCCAGAGCACGATACTCCGATTCAGCGCTGCTCCTTGAAACTGTGTGTTGTTTCTTCGCGCACCAAGAAATCAATGAATTGCCAAAAAACACACAAAAACCTGTTGTTGATCGTCGTGTATCCGGACAACCAGCCCAGTCAGCATCACTATAAGCAACCATGTTGTCCAACGATGTAGCTTGAATAGGCAAACCATAAT
>CATIWK010499228.1:0-10383 GCA_949634005.1 Mallotus japonicus
AACTCAACACAATAATAGTAGACAGTATAACTAACAGACAGAACTTTGATTAATTGAAACTGAATAATGAGGTTCATACATTCTGCATTGCAGAATCTGGTATATATTTACACAGCTCAGAGTAAAAGAGAACTAGCTAAAAGAAAAACTAACTAGCCAATCACATGCTGCCACCTAAGATAAATTATTTACAACAGAATTGATAGTGTGTATAACGACTTTTCTGATGAAATATATTCTGAGCCACTTGATTAAATCTCCAGCTATCAACAATGGTAATAAACAGTGATGATCAGCAAGTTGGGCAAGTTGACAGCAAGTTTGTTAATAACGTTTTTTGGGTTTCTCTAAACGATTATATCATGGCGATTTTAACTCATAACAAGGGGTTAATTCAATATGTTTATGTGCTGGCTGTGCTCTTGTTACTCATGCCACAGTAACATCTTCAGCTCTTATTTATAAGCATTCTAATTGGGACAATTCACATAAATTTTACATTGAGAATTAATAATTAATATTAGACCAATTGCCGTTGTTTTCTTTTTCCGGACCTCACGTGCAACTGATCCTATTTCTGCATGGAAAAGTTTGCATCATTAGTGTCGCTTAAGTAATGTGTAAACTAGTGGTTGTTCATTTTGGTTGATCTTTAGCTTCTTCAACAACCAAATTTTGCATGTAAGAACAAAACAAGAATGCTAAATATAGGTGTGGTTGCTGTATCCGAACTTAATGTGTGCTATCTATGTAAAATCTTGTTCAATATAATAATGAAGGCCCTAGTTAAATAAATTGTGGAGATATATGAACATCTTGTTTGCAAATGAACTGAACTTTGTTTTTAATTATAAATTGTAAAATGAAGGAGGCAAAACTATAAATAGATTAAAAATCTAAACAGAAAATTATTATTCTTTGAGTTTACAAGAACGTAACAATATTGTAATGAAATTTAAGATTGATACCCAAAGAAAATACATATAGTCCCATGCAACCTGCAATTGTGTTCATCAAGACTTTTCAAGTCCATTGCCTTTGTTTTTACAAGTTCTGATGTCCATTTCATTTTGAATATTAAAAATAGAAATTTTTTCTGTCTATTCATATATTTTTGTTTGCTTTAATGAATTCCCTATCAAGGCAGTAACTTGACAGGACATATCATTAATGTATTATCCGATTGACGAATTGGTAGATTGACTATATGCGACAGTAGCAGTCACTGTGTGGGAGAAGATTGTGGTGGAAATTTCATTTCAATGGCAGCGTGTCTAAATAGGCTTCCTACTATTTGGCTATCCACAAATATTTTTGGAAAATTTCTTATCATTCCAGTCATATTGATTTAGATTTATTTATTTATTTTTATGGATCTCAAAATAGAAGAAAACGTCGAAATAATTTCATGCAAAAATAGACATGAACACTGAAAGACTTAGACCACATTGCATTTGAGCTAGCTATAAAAGCACAGTAGATTCCTCTATCAACTCAACACAATAATAGTGGGTTGTATAATTGATCGTACCGGAAGCTTTAAAGAAATAAAATAAAATAAGATACAAATTAAAGGGATAAATATTGTAGTCCATTGATTTGTGCATAAATACCGAAAAACAATTTTCTATAATATGTTGATTCACAAAGAATCCCTGAGAATTACATATTTATAGGGTGGCTCCGGAAAACGAGATCGGGAGAAATACTGCAAGTTCCATAGGGATGTGGGACACAATACGGAGGAGTGTAGGTCGCTGAAGGAAGAAATTGAGCGTTTGGTACAGAGGGGATCTTTGAATAAATTTGTTCATTCAAAAGCCGCAGGTGACAGGCAAAGGCTACCTGATGAGGCCATAGCTAAAAGTACTCACAAAGGAGCAAAAACAGAGCCTACAGGAGTTATTAACATTATTGCAGGAGGGGCCTCCTTAAAAGATTTGGCAACCAAATGCAAATGACCTGCGAGTGAAGTGATGTCTGTAGGCCTTAACAAACTGTAACCTGTGGCACTAGTCACATTTACTTCTGAGGATGGCACCAAGGTAACATCTCCTCACACAGATGCATTAGTGGTGGAAGGTATGGTTCAAAACTTTGTGTTGAAATGAATGTTAGTTGATGATGGAAGTACGGTTAATCTACTAACATTTAAAGTGTATGTAGCTTTGGGTTTAAGTCCTAACAGGCTTCGTCCAGTATACACACCTCTCATTGGGTTGGAAGGCAAGCAGGTACCAATTGAAGGAGCTGCGGACCTGACAGTAGAATTGGGAGATGAAGAACATGTCAAAAAATTCAAGGCAGAATTTATGGTTATTGACATTCCCTTCTCTTACAATGCAATTATTGGTAGGCCGATATTGTATGACGTCGGTGCTTGTACATTTATTCGCTACTTAACTATGAAGATACCTACGGAGTCAGGCATAGCTATGGTCCGTATAAATTAGAAAGCTGCAAGAGAAGCCTACCTGTGTTCGCTGAAGGATGCTTCTCAATCATTAACAGTAGAGACTCTAGACATACCAAAATGAGTCAATACTGAGCCTTCAGATGAAAAAAGGAGCTCACACTTTCAGCCACAGGAAACAAACTTTTCATTGGCTCGCTTTTACAGGAGCATGTGAAAAATTCCATAGAGGAAATCTTGAGAGCAAATGAATCGGCATTTGCTTGGCAACCCTCTGATATTACAGGTATAAGCCCTGATTTGATATGCCACAGGTTGAATGTAGACCCACAGGCAACACCTGTGATTCAGAAAAAAATAAATCATGCCCTTGAGAGGCAAGCTGTCATATCTGCAGAAATTGACAAACTAAAACATGCAGGTTTCATAAGGGAAATTTTTTACCCTGAATGGCTAGCCAATATAGTCTTGGTCAAAAAGCCAAACGGCAAATAGAGGCTTTGTGTTGATTTCAAAGATTTAAATAAGGCATGTCTGAAAGATTGTTAGCCTCTTCCTAACATAGATCAACTTGTTGATTCTACCACAAGTCACGAACTCTATAGCTTTGTTGATGCTTCTGCTAGATATCATCAGATCCTAATGTGCAAGGAAGATGAAGCAAAAATAGCCTTTATCACAGAAAGAGGCATATATTGCTACCAAGTCATGCCCTTTGGCCTGAAGAATGCTGGAGCCACTTACCAAAGGCTTGTGAACATGATTTTTAAAGACATGATAGGAAAATCTATGGAAGTCTATGTGGACGACATGATCATCAAAAGTCTAAAAGCAGAAGACCATGCTAGAGATCTCAGTGAAGTATTCAACATGCTTTTAAAACATGGGATGAAATTAAACCTGGAGAAATGTGTCTTCGGTGTGTAGGGAGGTAAGTTCTTGGGCTTTATGGTGTCACAAAGGGGCATAGAAGCAAATCCGGAGAAGATTCAGGCTATCATTAACATGACACCTCTAAAGACCATTAATGAAGTTCAAAAGCTAAATGGTAAAGTTACAGCCTTGGGAAGGTTCATTAGCTATTCCGCCAAAAGATGCATGCCTTTCTTCCAGACACTCAAAGATTTGAAAAACTTCAGGTGGACAGATGAATGTCAACAGGCTTTCGACGACCTGAAGAAGTTCCTCAGGTCCCCACCTTTACTAAGCCGACCTAATCAAGGTGAAATCTTATACCTGTATCTATATGCTACTAATGATATTATTGCCTCGGTGTTGGTTAGGGAGGATGGTAATGAGCAAATGCTTATTTACGATGGCTCCAAAGTATTAAGAGGTGTGGAACAACGGTACCCAGTCATTGAGAATATAGCATATACTGTCTGATTTCAGCAGCAAGGCTCAGACCTTACTTTCAGGCACACACAATTGTTGTTAGATCAGATATGCCATTGCAAAAAGTATTACAAAAAGTGGAGACTTATGGAAGACTTGTGGAATGAGCAATCGGACTTAGAGAATTTGACATGTGATACAAGCCCAGGAAAGCAATGAAAGCTCAGGTCTTAGCTGATTTTATAGCAGAAATGTCAGACTTACAGAAAGAGGACCTCAAGCAGCAGGTTGCAAGTAAAAGGGAGTGGAAGCTTTATGTTGACGGGGCTATAGGCACAAAAGGAGCTGGCGCAGGCATCATTCTCCAAGGCCCAGCACGAATAAAGATTGAGTACATGGTACATTTAAATTTTCCAACCATGAATAATGCTGTAGAATATGAAGCTCTTATTGTAGGTCTATCTATAGCCAAAGAAGTGCATACTGAACGTCTGGTCATACACTCAGACTCTCAGCTTGTGGCTAATCATCTAAAAGGCAACTTCACTGCTAAAGAAACACAGATGATAAAATACTTAATGAAAGTTAAACAGTTGCTGTAGGAAATAAAAAATGATGTAGGTGAATGGACCTTAGAGCAAATACCAAGGGCTAATAACATGGAAGCAGACACTTTGGCTAAAATTATGGCCTTAGATGCACAACCTCCCAAAGGTGTTCTCAAAGAAGTCCTGTGGCACCCAATTATGGAAGAACAATCAGCTCTTATGGTAGACATTGAAGATAACTGGATGACTCTAATAATCAAATACCTATCTGAAGGTATTCTTCCCATAGAAGATAAAGAAGCTAAAAGAATCATCTGTAAATCTGCAAACTATTCTTTCATTGATAACATCCTATATAAAAGATCTTTTAACCAACCATGGTTGTGGTGTGTCTCTATAGATATAGGCACCTACGTGTTGACAGAAATACATCAAGGCATCTGTAAAGCTCACGAAGCCGTAGATTCATTGGTGAGAAAAGTAGCCTTACAAGGGTACTTCTGGCCTACAATGCTTAGGGATGCCAAAGATTTGGTCAAAAGGTGCACCAAGTACCAAAGCTACAATAGGGTTATACATCAACCTGCAGCACACCAAAGACCAGTAAGTAGTGCCTGGCCTTTCGCGTAATGGGGTATGGACATTTTAGGTCCTTTCCCAATAGCCACAGGTTAGAGGAAATTCCTGGTGGTAGCTATAGATCATTTCACCAAATGGGTGGAAGTTGAGCCTTTAGCCACCATCGCATCAGGTAAAATCAAAGACTTTTTTCATAAAAGCATCATCTGCAGGTTTGGGATACCTCACGTATTAATCACCGATAATGGGAAAAAATTTGATGTAAGGACTTCAGAGGTTTTTGTGATGATTTTAATATCGAATTACATTTTTCTTCTGTAGCCCATCCACAAACCAATGGAATGGCAGAAGTTACTAACCGTACCATCCTTCAAGGCCTCAAGAAAGGCTCGATCAAGCCAAAGGCTTATGGGCGAACAAGCAATACAGTGAGCAATACAGTGTCTTATGGGCATACAGAACCACACCGCGCTCTTCCACAGGTGAAACACCTTTTTCACTGACTTATAGAACTGAAACAGTCATACCTGTGAAGTTAGAAGTCCCAAACTATCGAGTTATGAACTTTTACAAGCTGTAGAATGAAGAGGCTCTGAAAGTAAATCTAGACCTTCTAGAAGCCAAGAGAGAGCAAGCAGTAGTTCGAACGACAGCCTACATATAGAAAATGGCTAAGTATTATAACCAGAAGGTCAAGAAAAGAAGCTTTTCTGAAGGGGACTTGGTGATGAGGAAAACAGGAATCACTAAAGGAGACGCAGGCGCTGGAAAATTGGGAGCTAATTGGGAAGGTCCCTATAAAGTTCCTAAGGACATAGGGCCAGGCACCTATAAGCTACAGACTATGGAAGGCAGAGACTTACCTAGAACCTGGAATGTAGAAAATCTTAAAAGGTTCTTTCCATAAACTATCTTTATAGTAGCTTCAGTTTTCATGTTTTCTTATTGGTTAGTGAGAGTAACCTTTGTTATTTTGAATTCCCTAAAAAGGTTGATGGAACCTTATGGATGTTTTTCAATTCCCTAAAAAGGACATCTTGCTCTAAAGTCCTAATATAAATACGTTTTTTATTAATGAAAGTATTTACCTTTAATCTTCAATTGTTACTGAAAGTATTTACCTTCCATCTCCAATTATTAATAAAAGTATCTATCTTTCAAGCCTTAAATCATTGGCATCATAAAAGTATATATTCTTTCATCCTCTTGGTCTACAGCTTAAGTTAAAAGTACACCCTTATATGATACATGGTGGAAGCGACTTTACCGCCACAAGTAATTGCCTATGAGCATTTAGGCCCCTTGTGCGCACATGCGAAGGCCACCATTTGGGTATCTTCCCTATGAGATTCAAATTTATTAGAAAATGAGTTGAGGCAAATGATATGCCTACTACCATACCACATAACATAAACATACTTGCAGTTGCAGAAATAAAATTGCACACAGGTTATAAACCTTAGACGATATAAAAATATAATATTTAAGTACTAGCAGGTGCATCACACCAATCAAAAACATCTTTAAATAAAAAATAGCGGTGAAAATGAAAACTGTAAATATTGTTCTTAACTTCAGAAAAATAAAAATCACTTAGCAGGATTGTTGCCCGAGTCTGCATCCACAATCTTTTTGCCTTCAGCAGCTTCAGGTTCATCATGGCCTGCAAGTTCAACATCATCTATAAAGCTGAAATCATTATCTGGAAAACGCTTCTTACATTCCGCAGTAATTCTGGCTTTTTGATCCTCTAAAGTTCCCAAAAGATGCTCGGTTACAACATTCTTTTGTTGTTTGGTCTGGTTCAGTTCATGCATCAACGCAGCCTCTTTTCCTTCAAGAGCTACAGCCTTTTTGACGGTAGCAGATAGGTCATCCTCCAATTTCTCGTTCCTCTTCCGTAGGTCGATCTTAGTCTTTAAGGCTTTTTTTGTCTTCTATTCCATCTCTAATTTGCGCATATGCATATCAGTGGTCAAGGTACCAATTTCATTCCTATACGCCTGTGATCTTTCGGCAAATAAGGTCAAGGAATTCAACACCTGCAAATTAAGTTTTAGTCCAAATGGTACACAACAACAGCCACAGGATATTCATAACAAAGATTAATAGGTATATCGTTACTTATAGAAGCTAGCTCCTTCCCTGGTTAATCAATTCTAGGTCATGCAGAATAGACAACTTGGACCTATATTGGGGAAGTAATGTGAAAGTCGAGAGCACACCAGCCATAAGTGACATGCAAACAGAAGCTTTCTGTCCATATTGCTTATGCAAAAAAGCATGTACTCTAGAAGCTGAAATGGCTTTAGTAGACATCGTCTTCTCAGAACCTTCAGTAACCTCTAACTTTAGCTTTTTTGAGGCAGTTACATCCAACGTCAAATCCTCTATAGGAAAAGAGGTCACATCTGGAGGACTGGTTATAACTCCTCGCTTCTCAGAAATAGCTTTTTCATACTCCTACGGATTCTTTGCAGTTGAGGCGGCACCTGAAGCCTTTCGCTTCTTCAGCTTCTCGTTAATTTTCTTATAATCCATATTTGCGGATAAAACACCTGATGAATATAACAAACTTAAACACTTCTTCAAAACAAAAAACAGAGAAGAAGTAAAATACCATCATCAGTTTGGCGGCTTTTCTTTTTTCCTTTCAAAGGTCCACCACTGTCCCGAGAGGAATTTTTTCCTCAATAAGAGCGCAAGCATCTAAAAGACCATCCTGGGTTAATTTAAGATAAGACTCAATAACATTCGAGTCTCCTTTCTCCAACATCAATTCCTTCCCAAGGTCATAGGTAGTGGTCCACTTAGTGGGAAAACCCCACTCTGTGTCACTCTCCAAAAAAAAAAAAAAACTTTTCTTTCCAACATTTTTGGGAATAAGGAAGTTTAGCAAAAAGCCCCTTTGACCGAGGGAGTAAAAAAGGGGAGTTTCTCGATCAACTAAAGTATAGAAGGCCTTGATAACCCTATAGTTAATGGGTAACTTATGCTCTGCAGACAACAAACCCAAACCTATAATCATCTTCCAACTATTCGGGTTTAATTGGCTCAAGGCAATGTTAAATTTCTTCAAGACATAAACATAAAAAGCAGACAAAGGAAATCTTACCCCAGACTTAAGGATCTCCTCATACACTAAAAGGCATCTTGGCCTAAGGTCATCAAAAATCCTAACAGAAGGTTCGGGAACAAACATCTTATAGGTCTCAGGAATTAAATACATTTTTCTTAAATTTTCTAAGTCATCTACACTTAGAGCAGAAGGAAAATCCACAGCTACGGGACCCCTTAATGAGCCAGCAGTATCACTAGTTCTTCCACCTAACTCGGTGGAACCCGATTGAGCCCTAGACCCACCATGAAGGAGAGATCTAGTTCGATTGGCAGGACCAGGGGGTCCAAGGGGGAAAGAAACCCCTAACGAAGCTATTTCTACTACACCCATACTATCAGAAGACGAAGAAGACAATTTCTCAACTTTAGCCATGAATAGAATGAGAAACAAGAGAGTGAAAAGCACTTACAGCAAAGCGAAACAAATGTTTCTCTAAAGGAAGTAACTCTCGTCCCTTCTTCTGCAGATACAAAATATTAGCGAGCAATAACCAAATGTTCCAGTAAATGACCTTCTTAAACATCAGTTCGCCTAAAAACACGCGTGGCAGTTCAAGAGGTTTTGAAATTTAAAGTTCTAAACTTATCTTGATAATCGATAAGATTAAAATTCAAATTTCAAATCATTTTTGAGAATGGCAGCAAACAACTAACACGAGACTTCCTGCAGAAGCCTAGCATTAAAAATAGGCAGCAGATGAAACTGTTCATCGTCTACAAGTAAGGTCTCCAGTATAGTGCCTTGAATAAGGAATTTCTTCAAAAATACAAGGAGAAAAATGGAAAAGCCAAAAAATGTCACTTTTTGACTTTTTGGGTGGGGGACATCTGATAATATATAGAAAATTCAACTCCTACAAACTAGGGTTAAAAGTCCAAGTCAAAAGCTGAGTTAACACTCCTGAAACCAGCAGAATATATGCTGAGGTCTGCGGACAGCCGCAGGTAACGTCACCTGTGACCTACAACCTACGGAAGACATAAACTACCCACTTTTCACGTACATCAGGCACGATCTCCACACATTCAGAAGTGGTGGAGGTTCCTTAAGATGCGGAACCACTCTTCAACATGGCCTAAAATCACTCCAACAATGGTAACCGCTTACCTTATATATAGAGTTCTAATCCAATAAGGTAACCAAGCTGACTCAATCAATTAGATTCTTATTTCATATAAAATACCTTACTAACTTAATCATCGGAGTGGGATCATTTAGATCCCACCTGACTTTTCTTGTCTTACAGATCACCTAATCATCACCTTTCATTCCCACAAAAGTAGGAGTTCAAGGAGACACCCTTTTATCACTATCTAGTCTTTTATGTATTATTATAATTTTTTTTTCCAGATAAATTTTTTTATAATAAAGGGTTTGAGATATTTATATAAAATCTTTTGAAGATGCTTTTATATTTAGAGATTTAAAAAAGAAAATTACAAGATTAAAAACAAAATTCACATAAAGCACTTGCTACTTCAATTTTGTGTTGCAACGATGCACATGCTATAAGATTCAATAAATTTAATATAGCATGCTGTTTAAATTGGCTAAATGCCTTTCATATAGTCTTTAATCAAATTTTTTTTGAACAATAATTAGCCATTAATCAAAATACAATAAACTAAATTATTAATTTTTATAATATATTGATATTGCAATTACCTAATCCTTTTGAGCCATAGCTATAAATATGGGTAGGGATGAACAGCACCCGAATTGAAAATTAATAATTTTAATTCAATTCTGTTATTATCTTTAAAAATTATATACGGTGATGGATGGAATACATCTGAAAAAATCGCAAGTATAAATTCATTCTCAACATTAAAAGACAAAGAAATAGTTGTTAACTGAGAGAAGAAGGTGTTCTCACTTATGGATTCAGGCCCACATGAATGACAGCGGAAATATGTCTCGTCATCCCATGGTATAAATATCATGTGTATCCTCATCGCTCAAAACCACCATCCATCACTAACTTCGTTCAAAAGAAAAGACCGATGTTAAGCTCTCAGATTAATTTTGCAAAACCATGCACTCTTTCTCCATCAAAACCTTCAATCCCTGTCCATGGAAGAACGAATCCTTCCTTCCCCACTTATAAGCAGAAG
The DNA here is from genome assembly GCA_949634005.1 of Mallotus japonicus. Classification (NCBI taxonomy): domain Eukaryota; kingdom Viridiplantae; phylum Streptophyta; class Magnoliopsida; order Malpighiales; family Euphorbiaceae; genus Mallotus; species Mallotus japonicus. The sequence goes on from CATIWK010499228.1 coordinate 10,111, forward strand.
AAATGTTCTCATCAAAATAAGCCAAACTTTATTGTACGTGCAACTATCGTTGATGATTCTACTACATCAGTATTAGCACATCCTAAGACTTATTCTCCTAAGACTTATTCTATCAAAGTAACAGTTCATGGGTCGTTCCCAGCATTAGACTTTTGTTACCTATTCGATACCTTTAAACCAAGTCTTTGTTTGGAGCTCCTTAGTACAGAGCTTGACAAAAGTAAGCAGCAGCTGCTTCAAACATTTAACCTAAAAATTAAAAGCTGTTAGATG
>CATIWK010499250.1:0-10392 GCA_949634005.1 Mallotus japonicus
ATCTTGTGCTGATTTTGTCAGGTTAGAAGCTGACCAAACAACAGTCGAGTTCTCACGGAGTATAGGATTGCCTGTGCTGTTTACAGTCAATGAACCATATGTGCCATTGATTGGATTATTCTTATTTGCAACCCAAACAACAGTCCTCACAGGCATATTTGCGTACCAAATTCCCAGGTAACGATTATTGGAAGTGTTAGGACTAAAAAAACCAACTTCAAAGATTCCATTTTTGGAAATCAGGGTAGCCCCATCACTTAAAAATTGAGAGGGAGTGATAGTGTCAAGGGAAGTTGAGAATTTGAAGTGGAAAATGATGATAATAGTAACAAGTGCAAGTGAAACAGCATCTATTGTTGTTGTCTGGTGTTAGATATGCTTTTTCTGGCCTCCAAGTTGTAGAGATGATTGAGAATTTTAAAATAAAGAAATAACTATGGATTACTTGTTTGTATGCTTGTGAAGAAGATGAATAACTGATATTGATAGAAAGCAACATTCTACTAGCCTTGATTTTTGCACTAATCTTGTTGAAATTTCTCTCAAATTTGTTTTTCTACCAATGCCATACTTACCAGCGTGTCTCTCCATGGACAATAATATAGCTACTAATGACATAAATAATTTTCCTTTATTACATTGGCTCGAGACGGTGTCCTTTTCTTCCATATTATTGACTACAGGTCAATTGTCTCATAAACAAAAGTGTCCCGCCTATATGATTCAGTAACCTGACAGTAAATATATCATATAACTTGGCCCTTTTAAATATTTTATTATAAAAGAGTTCGAATATCAAAAATAAAGTTTAAAAAGTTTGAATATTATTTATGCATTTATCCGGATTTTACATGGGTTCTTATTATCTGAGTTCTATACATCCTTTTGATGGAATTATGGCAGTCCTCTATAAATTTCATTAGGTAGGTAAAATGTTAGATAGCAACAAAGACCTCACAAAAGACTTAAAGGATATGAGTCAATAAACGTCATTTTCTTGAGGAAAGACCTAAAGGTATGAGTGGATAAACGTCATTGTTTGTAGGGTGAGCACTGAAGGGGTCAAATATCTGAATTACATTGAACCCAATTAAATGAACATTTTAGTGTGATTGTGAATTTATGTTAATTTTGGAATTAAGAAATGAATCAAATTATATTAGAGCCAAACCAGACTGAATCATGTGTAATATTCTTTTTTTTTTTTTCCAACCTCAACTTCATGGATCACCATTTCTATGGATTCACGTAATGTAGTCATGCACTTCCATTTGTTAGCAATCCCTCGAATCCGACAGCTTTACAGGCAACGCTACGTCTAAGTGCGTAGACTTTATTATTCTTAAACTGTAGGCGGAAAAAAATATGGAAGTGAACTAAAATTCTAAATTAAAAGACATTAAAATCGTACCAAACTGAATAATTTTAATCCCGAGCTGAATCGAACTATATTTTATTACTAATTTGGTATGGTCCTGAATATACACAAAAAATCAAACCGAGAACCGTACCGAATCATACCGAAACTGTACCAAACCGAAAATTAAATTTTAATTTAATAAGTAATACATAGATATTAATAAATAGTAGTGAGTAGTAACTTAATTATATACTTTTAATTATATTTTCAAGTAATATACATATGTATAATAATATAGGATAAAAATTAATATGCCTTGTGATTAAAATATAATAAATAAATTGTTAACAAAATATTTTTATTAATTTTATTATTATTAATATTATTATCATTGTTACTACTAGTACTACTACTACTACTATTATTATTATTATTATTCAATTAACAAGTAAAAATATGAAAAGTCTATTATATTACAATTTGAACTTAAAATATAAAAACAAAAAATTCACATTGCATAGTTTCAAATAATTCTATTAACAAATAAGAATGTGCAATTACAACATACTTTAAACTTAAAATATGAGAAATAAAAAAAATATTATTATTATTATTATTATCAACAAGAAGTAAAAATGTGAAATGCCCATTATATTTCAATTTAAACTAAAAATATGCAAATAAGAAAATTAACATTGTATAATTTCAAATTTTATAATTTTTAATTAAAATATGTTGCTATTATCATATTTGATAACTTATTAATTGTTATTTTTAGTAAGTAATCTAATCTTATTGATGTTATTAATAATTAATGAGCTAAATAATATTATTATATTTAATAATTTTTTTAATTATTATTGTTATTAAGTAATATAATCTTATTAATATTATTTAAAATTAATGACCTAAATAATATTATTATAATTACTATTTTGCTACATAATAATATATAGAAATATATTATAGATAACCAAAACTACGTCGTTTTGATTAAAATAAGTAGTGATCTTACAATCAAAAAAAGAAAAGATATGTTATTTTTATTAATTAAAATATATTGCTATTATTATATTTATTAATTTATTAATTATTATTGTTATTAAGTAATTTAATCATATTGATATTATTTAAAAGTATTGTGGTAAATAATTTTTTTTTCCATTAAAAGGCTGGAGAAAGGAAATTAGATAACACACCCAATTATCTTAACTAGGTTGACACACTCTTAATGTTGACATCAAATTTTCAAAATCCAAAATAAAATTAAATTAAAAAGAGAAGAGTCATATAAGCAAAACCAACATGAGAAAACCAAAAGAGATCTAATTAAACCTATAGTTAGACCTTCGATTGAAATCATTACAAATAGCATGAAAACAGAAGTCCAGTGCCGCATCCCACCACAACTGAGAAGAAGTAGTGACTCCATGCTTGGCAAGCAAATCAGTAACAACATTCCCTTCTCAATAAATATAAGAAACTCTCAAATTCATTTGCAAAGCATAATGTAAACACTATAGCCATTTCGGCTTGATTGCCAAGGGGACATGCTTCGACTTAGAATGAAAAAGGTGAACAACAAATAATGAATTATATTCAAGCCATAAAGAGTGCCAACCTCGATTCCAAGCTACCTCAACAGCGAAAATAGTTGCAGAAAGCTTAGCTGTAAAAGCAAAACTACTTCCAAGGTTAAAGGCAAAAGCTCCTCTAGCAAAACCACGAGACGTACGAAAAATACCTCCTACTCCTATCACACTTGGACTACCCAAAGCAGTTCCATCAGTGTTAACCTTGATCCAAGGAGAAGGAGGAGGATGCCAATGAACAGAAAGGATTTGTGGGGCCTTTCTTAGAATTCCTTGAATGCGAAGATTGAAAAGAATGTTTAGCTCATCTACCAAATTAAACATACACCCCACCTTAAAGAAATCCATCTCTTTTATGAAACTCCAAACCATACGCAAAGAAGTATGATTATTAAGAACCTCGTCCTAAAAAATCGCTACATTCTGTAGCTTTCAAATAATCCATATACCATTCACAATGGTTGAACACCATAGAGCTGCTACTTGAGAACTAAATTTATGTCTTATAGCATCAAGAATAAGATCAACTAAAGTGCGTGAAATAAAAACCTTCTTGCAAAAGAACAATGAAATAAAATGCTAAATAGTATTGGAGAAAATACAATGCAAAAATAAATGATCACATTCTCCATAGAAGCAGCACACAAGGAGCATCTAGAGGGAAAAAAAATCCCTTTTACTTTTCAATTATCATCAGTAGGAAGATAACCCAAAATAGCTCTCAAATAAATAAAAGATCGATCTATGAGGCAAAAATTCCTTCTAAATAAAAGAGTGCCAAGGAACCACTTGGCGAGAAAACGAATGCAATCATGCATTTTTTTTAACAGTATGAACCCCATATAGAGCCCTAGTCCATACACCTAAGTCATTATCTTCATGAATAGGAGAGATGGCAATGATTTTATTTTGCACACCAACATTAGAAATGTGAGAGAGAGGCCAAATATTATTTATTAAAAACTTGGTGACTAGATCCACCAAATTAACCTGATCATGAGCCGAAATAGCCAGTTGATTAGCAATAGTAGGAGAAATTCATTCTTCAGTCCAAAAATTCATATTACTATTCAAACCAATAAGCCATTTAATCTCCAAATGAAGAGATGAATAAATTGGCTTAATGAAAGACTAGATGGATGATCTGAAATAACTTTCAAGTTCAATCCCAACAGGACAAAGAAACCTGTGATGCAAAACAATTATAAGATAAGGCTGCAAATTAATTAATTTCCAAGTTGTTTTACTAAGCATAACATCACTAAGAAATTGGAGCGGTTTAATACCGAGACCTCCCTCCTTGATTGGCAAACAAAAAAGTTTCTAAGGGATGGTAACCAACTTCCTTTCGTCTATGAAGCCCGACCATAAGAAATTACGCATACAACTCTCCATGAAATTAATAAGAGACTGAGGCCACTTATAAATAGCAAAAGAATGAAGCAGAGAATTGGTTACAACAAATTGAATCAGAGTTAAATGACCAACCATAGAGAGAGAGTTACCTTTCCACTTAGAAAACTTATTACAAATTCTGTTAATAAAAGGCTTTAACCATCTCTTCTTAAGAGCTCCAATAAAAAGAGGCACACCTAAATAATCAAAAGGTAACGAGCCATTTTTCATTCTAGTAATGTCTTGAAATTTAGAAATATTCCTTGTAATAATAACAAGCCCATAAAAAATTTCAGACTTCGACCAATTCACCATCTGACCTAAAACTTAGGTGTAGGCCTTGAAAGCTTCACTAATGGCACAAACATTTGCAAAGAAGCTTTTCCAAATAAAAGGACACCATCCGCATATAAAAAAAATGAGTAGGGAAAAATGAAAAGACGGAATGTCTGGTATAGCTCATAAGATGAATTTCAATCAAGGAAACCTTCATAGAAATCCATCGATTGAGAAAATCTTCTACAAGGTAAAAAAGAAGAGGGGAAAGAGGATCCCCCTAACGGACACCTCTAGAGCAGGAAAAATGGCATGTGCTTTGCCATTAATCATAACAGTGAGACGAGCTAAAGAGAACAAAGTGAGAATCCAATCTCTAAAATGCAAAGAGAAACCAAAAGCTTCCAACACATCAAAAATAAAATTCCAATCAAGAGTATCAAAAGCCTTACGAATATCTATTTTCATAGTCATATTGCCACCAAAACAAGACTTATGAAGAAGATTAATTCCTTCAAAAGCACCAGCAATGCAATCGGAAATATTTTAATTCTTTAAAAAACCAAACTGATGACATGAAATAATTCTAGTTGCTATAATAGAAAGACGATGATGAGTGAGAAAAATCTTATATTTTGAACACTCTTTTCTATGAGAATAGAATCTAATTAGTTGCATTTTTAATTAATTTAGTTAATTTATAGATCTTTTATTTATTTTTGTTAACTTTGTTTAGTTGTTAGGATTTAGTTGATTTTTAAGTTTATGTAGTTAATCTTTATATAAATTTTGAAATAAAGATGCATGGAGGTATTTAAAGGATTTGAACAAGTCAAAGATAGGATTTGGATAAAGCACAAGTCAAAATCTTGAAGAAAAATGGAGTTTTAAAGGCAGCCTGTTTTGATACAGCCGTGCCTGAGTGTTAGAAAGCGACACACCCTACGACACACCCTGCGACACAGCCGTGTGCCTGGGTGTGCACAGTCGTGCCTGAGTGTTAGAAAGCGACACACCCTGCAACACAGCTGTGTGCTTGGGTGTGCACAGCTGTGCAAGCTGTTACAACAACTTCTTAAATTCAAATTTTGAGCTGATGATTTGAGGGGATTTTATGGGATTTGAATTGTAACAAACCTCAAAGTTGTTGGAGGCTGGAGGCTATAAATAAGAGGCCTTCATAAGAGCAAAAATAATCCAATCTTAGTTTTTTCTACATTTTTACTTTAAAAAATCAAAGTTATTTTTTATTCAAGTTCTTGTTCATGTTGAGTAGAGAATTAGTTTTAAAATTTTGAAGGAACAAGACCTTCCATTGCAGCTGTTTAAAGCAGTAAAGGGGCTTTTCTTATTTAAACTCTTTTGTTATTATTTTCTTTTAATTAATATGCTTAGTTATTTCTTCTCTACTTCGTCTTGTTTTCTTTCTCTTAACATGAGTAGCTAAACATATTTTAAGGGTTCTTATTTCATTTCAACCATGTGATTTTTAGAATTAAAATCTAAGTTTATAATCCTAATTCATTAGTTGTTATTGAACTTAATATCATCTTAGGTTTGATCACCCTTAGATTGAATTTACACTTTAGAACTTGATTGAGAGATAGGTTCTATTGGATTCAAACAATAAACCTATTAGTTACTTACTTAGTTGAGAGACATTTAAGTAGCTAATATTGATTAAAAGCTGTACTTAAAATTGGGTTTAAGAAACATTTAGTTAGTGAGAACTAGTAAGCTAGGTGATAATTCTACTCAATTAATTATAGGTTTATCTGAGAGGAAAATCTATGGTTTTAAAGATGCTTTCAAATTGAATTAAGATTAGTTAAAGACTTAGATGTTTAATTAATTTTTGGAAAAGGTTGAAATGATAATAAGAACCCTAGCCTTTAATTTGATTGTTAAGTTTTAATTAAATTTGTTTTGTTGATTTTTACTTGATTTTCAAACCAAAATTCGGTGTTTAAACAAACAAGCATAATTAGTATTTCAATACTCAATTTGCAATCTCTGTGGGATCGATACTTTATTTTACTACTTGAACCGACTCCGTACGCTTGCAGATTACGCACGTCAAGTTTTTGGCGCCATTGCCGGGGATTGCCAAAATTGATATTGTTAAGAAAATTATGTTGTTTGATTTAGACGTTATTTTTAATTTTGTTTTCATTTGTGGTATTATAAGGACTTGTGTTAGTGTATGCACACAACACGTAGTACAAGCAAGCAAGGAGTTCCACTAATACCGATTGATCTAGAGCTTGAAAGAGCAGTTAGAAGAAGAAGGAGACAACATAGAAATAGAATGGAAGAAGAAAGAAATCCGAGACAACAAGCAGCCCAAGATGGACAAAATGGACAAAATGGGTAGAATGGACAAAGGACTATGAGGGACTATGTGAGTCCTAATGTCCAAGGTGATTAAAATCCGATCGTGAGGCTGGCGGTTGCAGCAAATAACTTCGAGATAAAACCCGCCATGATCCAAATGATTCAAAATTCACAATTTAGTGGATTGCCACACGAGGATCCAATCGGTCATATGACCCGATTTTTGGAGTATTGCTTAACCTTCAAGATGAATGGAGTGCAGCCCGAGGCAATTAGGCTTATTCTTTTTTCCATTTTCTCTTATGGATAGAGCCAAGAGGTAGTTCATAAGCTTACCACCCGACTCCATCAACACTTGGTAAGAGCTCTACTTTCTTCAACAAATACTTTCCACCAGCTAAAGTCTTGAAGATTAGAAACGAGATCAATTCTTTCTATCAAAGAGAGGATGAAAGCTTCTATGAGTGTTGGGATAGGTTTAAGGATCTTCAAAGGCAATGTCCACCTCAATTGATACCTTCATGGGATTTGGTTCAATCATTTTACTAAGGTGTCAATCCATCAGTAAGGGTGAACATAGATGCATCAGCTGGAGGAACCATCATGTCAAAAACACCTGAAGAAGCTTTAGACCTTTTTAAGGAAATGGCCAACACACAAATCCTCTGGTATAATGAAAGGGCTATTCTAAAGAAAGGATGGTCTATTGAAGTTGATACTTTTACCATGATAAATGCAAAATGGGATGCTTTATCAAAGAGAATGAACCAAATGAATGTTAATGATGGATCTACATCTAACTTATCTTTTTTTTGTGAATTATGCCAGGGTGGTCATCCAACTATTGAGTGCCAAATGATGCAAGGATTGTCCATGGAAAATGTCAATTATGTGAGCAAAATCAAGTGCATGGAAACACCTACAACCCTAGTTGGAGGAATCATCCTAACTTTTCTTGGACCATAAGCACCACCAGGTTTTGGTAATGAAAATGTACAACAATATCAGCCACAATTCCAGTAGGATAAGGGTTCGTCTTCAGGAGTTTCTCTAGAGAATAAATTGGAGAAGTTCATGGAAGTAATGTTGGCAAAAATGAACTAACAGGATGAAGTTACAAAGAGGTTTGATTAAATATTCAAAAATGAACTAATAGGGCAATTGGCAAACTCTTTGTCAATGAGAAATCAAGGTTCATTACCTAGCAACACGGAGACCAACCCTAGAGAGCATGTAAGAGCTATAACTTTAAGGAGTGGAAAAGAGTTAGAGGTGCCTAGCAAATCCAAAGTCCATGAGAAAGAGGAGAAAGAGGATAGGCCAAATATGGAGACATTAAGGGATGAGGAAACCAAGTCTTACAAGGAAGACAAGACTAAGTCTAATGAGAACAAAGAGAAGCCAAAGTCTCTACCAATACAACCCTATAAACCCCCAGCTCCATATCCTCAAAGGTTAAAGAAACAAGAGCATGATCCGTAAATTGAAAAATTTCTAGAAAGGGTTCAAGACACTCCACATCAACATGCCTCTTATGGAATGTCTTGCTCAGGTGCCAAAGTATACAAAGTTTTTGAAGGAGCTGATTTCTAACAAAAAGAAGCTGCAGGAGTTTGAGACAGTCACACTCACGAGGGAATGCAGTGTAATCATTTCCAATAAACTTCCTGTAAAAAGGAAGCATCCAGGGAGTATCACTATTTCGTGTTCTGTTGGAAATTTAAAATTTCAGAAAGCTTTATGTGATTCAGGAGCTTTAATTAATCTTATGCCTTTGTCAATTTACAGGAAATTAGGATTAGCAGAAGCAAGACCTACAAACATCCGATTGCAGCTTGTTGATAGAACTGTCAAGAAGCCGGAAGGCATAGTAGAGGATGTGTTAGTAAGGACTGGAAAATTCATTTTTCCAGTTGACTTCGTAGTTCTCGACTTTGAAGAGGATGAAAATGTCCCCCTAATCCTTGGTATGCCTTTTCTATATACTGCAAAAGCTATCATTGATGTGTATAATGGGACCATCACTTTGCAAATTGGAGAGGAAAGTCAAACCTTTGATGCTTTTCAAGAAACTCAAGTTGAAGACATATGCATGAAGATTAAAGTCATGGATGATAATGAGCTTAAGGATAAAGGGCACATCAAAGCAAGAGTGAAACATGCCAAAGCAAAGGAGTTCAAATTTAAAGCTAAAGATGATGGAGGGAGGAATTCAACCCAACCAATTCAAGATATCAAATCAAAGCCACCTTCAAATTCACTCATTTCATAGTGCAAGGGTGTTGATTCCAATGTTAAAAAGGGGAGAAAGTACACAACATGGAGGGCAAAAGTGAAAGATGCTCGTACATATGGTGAGCATGTTCCTTAATGACTTGAAGATATGACAACGGTCTAGCTTAAAGACCTTAAACAAGCGCTTCTTGGGGGCTCAACCAAGCATTTTATTTTGTTTAATTTGAATTATTTATTAATTTTTTTCTCTTTTAATTTTCTTTCTTTAGTTTAAAAACTCATGACTTTCCCCTTAGCAATTGTTTTTCAGGAAATGAAGAAGAGGGGCTTATTCGATCTCTGAGATTCGGTAAAGATTTTGATAGCCTTAGAGTTTCATAATAAGAAAGAGGTCTTCTATACAATTGAATTAGACATCTTAATCTTTCCGAATTGAGCTTACTTGTCAAAATCCAAGTTCGTTTGGGTTTTCAAATCTTGAGTCGAAGTTAGCATATGCAGCTTTCATTTCAAGTTGCGAAGCTCTTAGTATTTCAGAGATATCTTGAGTTAAAGAAGTCCAATTTAGCTGATTCAAAGTGATATTGAAAGCTTAGACAAATAGCTACAACTTTTATGAGGGAAAATTTGGCTGATTCGATCATCTTCAAGGGCTAAAGCCTGTTCCTGCACAGATATAAGCCTGGGTGCGCACAGCTATGCCTGCAAGTCGGAAATTGAATTGAGTAGTGCACACAGTTGTGCACATTAAGGCACATAGCTGTGTGACCTGATTATCACAAGAAATACAAATTTTTGCTCACAGGCACGGCTGTGCTTGTCAAAGTGCACAGTCGTGCGGCCTGATGATTCAAAATTCCCCGATTTTTTTTTTTTTTTTTTGCAATGGGGACATTGCATGTTTTAAGTGTGGGGGAGAGAAATTAAAAAAAATCAATTTTAATTTTTTTATTTTTGATTTTCAATTAGTTTTAGGAATTTGAAATTTTTGAATTTAACATGATTGTGAGCTTGTCAAATGAGATAGAAGGTTTTGAAAGGATTTGTGAGGCAAAGATAGAGAAGTTGCAAGCCCAAATAGAAGAACTTAAACATCAACTTTCTCAAGGCAGAAGGAAAAAAGGGCCAAGTGAATCTCCAGCAGAGTTCATCTTCACCTCGCCTCCAAGTGCATCCAAATAAGGGAAGTACACTTTCCTT